>CAUYRT010091365.1:0-20252 GCA_963574885.1 Lepilemur ruficaudatus | reverse complement strand
CCATTTCGGCATTCCTTTTGATCTCTGATTATAGAAAATCCCTATTTTCATATCCTCTCTTGAACCAGTTTTGTCATCCTGCTGATTCCCTCACTAATTAGTCATATAAAAATTCAGGTAGAATCTCGTTAGAAAAATATCCGATACTAGTCAAAGCATGATGTAAAAACCAAGAATCCAAAGTTGTTACCATCGTCAGGAAAAGGTAATGTGCAAATCTCTCTGAAATTTCCCCACTATATTCAGAAAACAAAGTTTTAGTGACTACTGAGGTGAAAATAACATTGCCAAAAAAGTCTGTAAAAGTTGTACCAGTAATGCTTTTAAAATACAGATTAATTCAAAGAAGCATTCACAAAGTGCCTTCAATATGATTGTGAGAGGAATTACTTGAAGTGGCATGTATTCTTGAAAGCCAGATTTAGGTATACTTTTAAAGCAGAATAGGAAATTTTCAAATTACTATGTCATTAAAGGCCTTTAAGCCACTATGTTCACACCATGATTTGCAAATACACCGTGGACCTGAACAAAAGGGATAATGAGGAACAACAAGGTCTCATGGAAGTAACTTATGAATAAAAAGTTGGCTTTATAAAGCATCAGACAACTTGGGAAAGACACTTCAGAATGGAAAGTTTAACTTTCTGTAAACATCCCACGGATTGCTATTTACATTTGAGCATAATCTAAAAAATCTGGAAGCATGTGAAGCTCATGTCTCATCTTTACCATGGACATAATCATATATTCTTGCCTTAAATGGCTCTCATTTCTACACTACTTGTCTCTTATTTAATAAATGGAACAATTACAATAAATTCTCTGCCTCTTTCTTCCTCTTCTCTTCACCTCGCTCTCCCCATCTCCTCCCCCCCCCATCTCCTCTACCTTCTTTCTGCTCCAGCCTGCCCCCATCTCTAGGCACCGTTCTCTTCAACCTCTCCACATGGGCTCCCTGGCATTTCTTTCACAGATAAAGGGATGACTGACGTTGGCGGGGATCTACTTTTGTGGTCTTCCCTCCACTGTCCCCTCCGTCTAGGAGCAGCAGCCCCTTCCCGCCCTCACCCCATGCACTTTTAGCAAGATTCTCAACAAAGGCTGAGCCATACGAAACTGTCAACTTTGTAGGTCAGACATGATAGAATATTAGCAAATAGAATCACGCGGCTCAACAAATATCATTCTTTTAATAACGCGGATGCATCCAATCTTTTTATCAAGTATATTATTTAAAGTTTTATCACTGGCTATAAATGCAATGTTTACCTCCTTCAAGTCGGAACATAAAATATTTGGTTTGCTTAAACTACATATATGTAGGACAAAATTAACAGCTCAACCGGGATTCTCAACAGACGGACTGGAAACAGCTCTTAGAGAAGACAATTCAAAGACGAATTTAAAATCAATCCCACAGCAAGTAAAATCAACTTCTTCTCCAAGTAGTTCAGTCACATGGGAGCAAGGGAATCAGCGTGACATTTTCTTTTCACAGGATATGTGCAACCATGCTGCTTTAAAGGGAAGAAATAAGATAAGCTGATTTTATTGCCACCAGTGAAAAAAAGTTTTCAATAGACCAGCTTTCATCGACTCAGCATGGCTAACAAAATAACATTATCAATGAAAATAAAATAATAGATCAGTTTCACAATCTAGGCATCCTGCGTTCAGAAGGCTTCTCTAACACTTCTCCCTTTGGAGAAGGGTGAATGCCCGGTTCCGGTGAGAGAAAATCACCTGCTGTTTCTTCTGCTCCTGCTGAGATGACTTGCAAAGAATAAAGTCTTATTTTTTTCCAGGTGCAGATCAATTGGTGTGGGGACTGCCCTGGCCTCCAGGAAGTTTTCTTTTCCCCCATCAGCTGGAAGGATCCTCAGTCCCCCATCCCCAACCAGAGTTGGCCCTAATTGGATGGTTTTCAAAGCTGAATCCAGAAACAGACTAAAAAGTGTACCCCCAAAAGCTGCAACTCAGCTACAGCTAATTATTCAAATGGGATGGCCATACTTTAAACAGCTGGGTTTCCTCCTCCCTGCATTCTGGAAGGAGGGAAAGAATGCCCTTTCCAACTTGGCTCCTGGTTGAAAGCTGGGCTGTGGCTGCCCGCCTAGCTAAAATCCCTCCTTTTGTTTTTCTATGTTACTGTCAGGAAGCCTGCCTCAGAGGAATGTGCTGTGCGTGCCAATGAAGACAAAGGAGACCAGAGGTGATTGAAACTGAAGATAATTTTTTTTCCCTGTCATTTAAAGGATGCTCCTTGAATCATGTCCCCTTTGCTTCCATTTCAAAACACATTCTTGCCAACTCCAGCCAGGTGGCCTTTCCTTAGTGATCTGTGCCCTTGCCTTGGGGTTGGCTCTGTCCTCACCTGCAGAGCTGAGAAGTGTTCAGATTCAAGGGAGCTGCTTCTCTACCCAAATCAGATGAATTTAGGGCTCAAGAGGATGAGGACTGAGGCAGGGAAGTAGGGGAATGTGGGGAGTGGGGTTGGCAGAGAGAGAAAATGATACTCTGGCCTGGCTCACAGTTGAGCTGAACAGAGTTGAAAACCATTATTCTGGTGTCTCACCTTAAATTTTGGGTTGTAGATACAGAGTCGTACAAAAATGAAAAGGAAAGAAATAAACATAGTTATATAGTCCTTTGTGGTCTTATAACGATATACCTAAAGCCACACTTTACTTTAAATTACATTCCTTTGTTTTAAGGGAAACACTGTGAAACTTATTTTTTAAGTTTATCTTGCAGGGATGTTTTAGAAAGTAAAAATTAAATGGCAACTTAAAAAAATATCTGCCAGGCATTTAAAAATATGTTTCTAGATATGTATGAATCTTTAAAAGGTGTGACTACATTAATCATGAAAAGAAAATACCTTAAAAAAACAGTAAACCTTGAGATATGTGTGTAGTTTTTATACCAGAATGACTATTAATCACTAACAAATTTATTTTCTCTACAAAATAATGGACCACTTAAACAGAACTGTATAAGAAACAAGGATTTTTTAATTAAGCTTAACATCACGTAACAGATGTTAGGTTTTCTCCTCTACCCCAAGGAGGATTGTAATATTGCTTGAGATGACAGTTGTCAACGGTGCAATGTGTGATAAATTATAGAAGTGAAAAATAATATTATTTAATAATCCATTTTGCATATCACTATCATTTAAATACCACCTGTATGAAAAATTGTATAAACCTGGCAATAAAACATATACAATAAAAAATTCAATGAAGGATCAGAATTCACTTTGAATATAATTATAGTTTTTAAAAATCCCCTATCACCTTTATTAACTATAATTATTAGGAGTGTAAGGGTCAAATATGACCAATGATGCAAACAGTTTATTTCAAGAGCCATCATTTTTGTTCTCTAACCTCCGCAAGCCCACTCCCCTCACACCACACCACCACATTTAAATTACTTTTAAAACACACCAAAGATGTTTCCTATATTGGGAGTTTGAACCTGTCAACCCTGATACTAGTTTAGATCCTAGAATTCCCTTTGCTTTAAATTAAACGGAACGTCTGACTATTGAGAAAGAAATTTCCTGTGAAGGAGATTATATTATTCCTTTGTTCACAGCTGAGATGTATCTTTTCTGATATGGATTGATAACAACCACAGCAAGGAAGCTGCTTATGGGATGAGGTCTCAATTTTGTTAAAAACAGAATGCTAAGCTGAACCTACACCATAGCACTGGCTACAAATGATTTACAGTTACTAAAATCAATGCTCCAATAGCAAAACAATAAATCACATGCCAAAGGGCTCAAAGTAAATTTTTGGGGTTGAACTCCACCCAAGCAAATTGCTGAACTAGTGCAATGTCCTGCTGAGAGAAGGGCACGTCTAGCAAGGCTCAATCCAGACTGTATCCTGGACTGAAGATTCTAGGAAACAATGAGTAGCAAAGGGAACAGCCATGTTGTCCCTAGGAAGTGGGGACACTCGCCGTGGATGCATATGCCACCACCTCCGTATGGAATGAAAATCTGTTATACACGGCAATCGGGTGGATGTTCAAACAACGAAGGAACAACTAGGGGTAAGAAGTACTCAACTGACTTACGTTACCCTACTTTCCACGGAATGCCGGTAATAATAACAAAAAGACCCGTCTCCTTAGTCTGCACTACAAATGTTCGCAGTCACACATTAGGCACGGATGTGCTTTCCAGAAGCTGATACTTGATAGACAACTGCTCCGAAGTTGGATTTCAAGTTACATTTCACTGCTTATCTTTTATTTATCCCCTTCAAGGAAAAACTTGAGCATGAGAACTGTAAGCTTACAACTGGGTACAGGAAATACGGATATCCGTATTTTTTATTTTTGCACAAATGTCTTACAAATTTCTAGACATTACAGGACTATAAAGAGCATCAACTTGTTTTGGAGTAGAACGTTTTTAAAACCCTTCAAGACAATAAGAGACTGGTGGTTTCTTAATCACAGTTTAATAAATTTATCGGTAGGAATACATTTTGACGTGTTTGTGCGGTAAACTTCATAGCATGATAACATGAAAAGAATGTCTGGAATGCTTCATTTCTTAAGGAAAAGTTTCTTAAATACGCAAATTTGGGGATTCTGGTGTGCAATGAATAGGAAAAACTGGTCTGGTCTATAGCCCATCTCAAAATAAATATTTCAACATTTCATGCCTATAAATGGGCTTTGAAAGACTGAAAACCTTCTGTATAGTCTGTTTGTTTATTTATTTATTTTTAGTCCTTGATATCTGGAAGTCAGAATAAATGAAGAAGCCCCATCAGCTCCAGAAAGCACGACACACAGCTTGCTAGAGTAAATGATTTATGAAGCCACAGGCGTGAGTTATGAAGGAACAGTCCACCCATCTGAGCTGTCTAGCTTAGCGGGGAAGAGACAAATGGGATTCTTGGAAGGTGTGTGAAACACAGACAGGAAGAAGCAGACCCAAGTTAATAAGCTGCCTCAGATAGCAACTAATTAGACAGCAAGGTTTCACTGACAAACCGAAACAAGAACAAAAGGCACCAAAAGTTGGCTTATAGCAAATTTTACCTATATTTTCGCTTTTTGATTTCTACCCATTTCTTTTTGTCCATTTCAATCAAAGAACTATTGCCTAAATTACCGTCCTATTGTCTTTTACCATTGTTGTTGCTATTTTTGCTGGGTTTTGTTCAACTTATAAATTAAGTTAAAATTTTTAATATTTCCAGTCAAGTTGCATTTCCATGCTTTTTGCCTGAAGAAGCAGATCATAGATACCACCTATTTTAATAGCTTCGTCTAGTCCAGAATTCATACTTAGAGCTCCAGGCTGGGGAGGGGGAGAGGCAGAGACACGCAGGGCGCTATGCTGGCCATCACCCTGGGGGAGATGTTGAGCCTAAGAATTCAGATACACAGCTGTTGGCTTTAGCAAAGGGGCGGGACCTGCTCCATAACACCAGTTTCAAACTTTAAAAGAACGACTATTGGCTCCAGACTATTCTTGCTCTCCTTTTAAGCTAATTTCTGTGGTTAAGTAAAGACAAGCAGGTCTCAGCTGCGGTGAGGACAAAGCGTGGTTGTCTACAGGTGTTGTGACTGTCATAAAGGTCAGATTCCGCAGTGAATCTTTGCAGCTTTAAAATACCGCTTTCTATGGAATAAGACAGGATGAAACAATCAGAAGGGAAAGTGTAAAGATGGTATGTTACATACACAGCGAGCATTCTGAAAACTGTCTCTCATTGATGTCCACCTATGAATTAGGCTGTCTTAAAAAGCCATGGATTTTCTAACACTGGAGGTGGTATATATGATTATAACTTGTTCCCAAACTTTTGATTTTACAGACCAATAAAATTCTATTATGATATTTAAGAAGATAAAGGATATCTGATTCTAAGGAACAGTTATTAATAAAATATTCATTTATTTTTGAAAGATGGCAAAATGCTAGTAAACAACGCCTTTTCAAAAATGATAGGATTCTACTTCTTTCATTTCTTAATGCTTCTGAACTGGAGGATGCCACTGAACAATCAATGCAAGGGAAGCCCTGCCAGCCGTCCTGCAGGATAGACTGGACGCAGCTGCCATTGGCTGCGCCTACACAAAACAGCCAGCTGAGCAGTTCCTGGGATCTGCAGCACTACAGATATTTAAATTTTAACATGAATATGATCTAATTTCACTTTTTTTGTTTGTTTGTTTGTCTAAATGTATTCAAACAGAAAACACAATGATGTAGCACCAAAATGAAATAATTGTGTGGAGGCAATCAAGTATCGCAGCGAAGATGATGAATTAAATAAAGGCTGTTGAAATCACCAAATATTCAAAAGCTAGAAACAGTTGGCGTAAATATCCTGAAGGATACCCATTCTAGACTATCGTCACGTATTGTATCATCACGAATAACTTTACATCCAAAGCTTCCTACTTTAAGAGTAGCTGTTTAACACTTAGTGATATGCAATTTAATTGAGGTTAAAAAAAAAAACTCTCAAATTTAAAGAAATGTATTCTTAGAACATATTATTCAGAACATTCTGCCTAATGAGAAGTCCTCATAAATAACACTCAGAAATACTGTTCACGGACATCGTTCCATTTGAGAGACAGCAAAACACTGAAATCTATTGTTTGGCGGCATTGGATTTAAATCATTTAAAAATTACAAAATATTTAAATGGGGCAGGCCATCTCAAGACCCCCAATGGCGCCACCACCTTCTAGGATTTTACCTCCAGTAGCAAACTTCATAATACCTGCCTGGTGCTTGCTGACATTGGCACTAATGGCCCTTGGTGTCCATTCACACTATTGCTATAGCAGCAGCAAAACTGTCGAGGGTATTTGTTTGCACATTCTACCTTATTTTCCTAAATTATATTCTTAAAAAATACTCATTTAAGTACTATCTATTTTTTCCTCACCATTTGATTCTCCCAGACCCCACCCCTACCTGGGGACATTAAAGATTGTCGTAGCAGAGCAGCTCTAGCTGTGAAGGAGCCTATTCTTTGCTAAGAGCTGGTAAGGGTGGTCAATTGCTCTGATCAGTCTACTCTGTCTGTGCCAAGAAGAAAATTATGTTTCTGGCTGTAGTGGGAGGCAGTGTCACTAGATTTGCTTCCTTCTCCTTTTCACAGTTATATGCCTTAAAAGTAGCAGAGTAAGTATAATTTATTTGGAAGCGTTTTGATAAATTCAATTATAGTTGCTGCTGGGCTGTTAGATTTTTTTTTTTTTTTTTGTATATAGTTTGTGGGCAGTACATCAACCAATTTTTCTAAAATTTTTGGTTTCTACACTTTTCCTTTAGGTAGATTCAAAAGTTTATTTATTATATCCTCAAACTAATTTTTTTATTTCTGGTCTTATTCTTAATAATTTATCTACTTACTAAGACAAGGTTGCAGTTAATATTTTACGTTTCTATAAAGCATCTCATCTATTTTTTTAAATGACAATTTGAATAAAGATGTACCACTTTAGAGTCTATACACAGAAGATTGAAAAGATTTAAAATACACTTAAATGAATCAACTTAATAATCAATGAAATAAAATTTTTATAAATAAAAGGACAAAAGTCTATTTGAAATATGTAGTCCAATCTTAGAGGTAATACGAAGCAGTTCTCTGAATGAAACAGCTGTTTTAAATATACAGATCTTCTGCTCCACCGTCTTAACAGCTGGAAGAAATTACAGTCCAGAGAGACACGTGCATAACTTGAATTAAACAGATGCAGGCTGTGAAGAAAATCAAACAGCTCAGGGTAATAGATGCAAACAATATTAGTGAAACTCCAAGGAGTTTTTATTTGTTTTTTCATAATGATGGCAAATGTTGCCATACTTGTGATACAAACGACCCATACCAGCAAAAAGTAGAGTTTGTTTTTTTTTCCCCAAAAAAATCCAAAAGAAAATATGCCAAATTCTAAATCAAAGCCAGGCCATAGTCAGATCTATACCTTTCCATTTTACAACACCCTTCTGATACAATATATTGATCGTGAGCTCGCACTGGCTGCCTGCGCTCCCCTCAGCTGCCATGCACTCCTGGGTGAGATTTGTACCGTCCACGACAAGCCCAACTACTCACATTGTCACATACTGTGGGGGAATATGACCCAGGAAGAGTGAGAAGTGGCGAAAAGGTTAAGGGAAATATTTGTTCAGTAGAAAAGGAGTAACTTAAATGTCATTTTCTAATTCAAAATATGTTTGACCCACTTTAATGAGCAAAGCCTGCATGTAAAGCTACAGGTTGCTCAAACACTTAGGGCCAGATGGTGGCCTTTGGAATGAAAGCACTCTCAAAGGCAACACACCAGGGAACCTCAGCGGGCCCTAACGTAACGACGCTTCTCCCAGATTATGCCCTTTAACTTTTATGGCTTTCGGTTTCTAGCTCAGTTCGTGAAAATGTTTACAGATCTTCAGCTTAGATGCAAGAATTAGTATTCACATGCTGGATATTCCAAGATCCAAGTATGAAAGTGACAACAATTTTTTTTTTTTTTACAGATCCTCGCCTTAATTGTAGAATTTTCAGTATAAGCATTTGTAAAATAGTCTGGCAGTTCCTCAAACAGTTAAACACATGTTACTGTATGACCCACAATTCTACTCCTGCTGTATACCTAAGAGAAATGAAAACATATGCCCACACAGAAACTTGTATGCAGATATTCATATCAGCATTATTCTTAATAGATAAAAAACAGAAGCAACCCAAATGCCTGTCAACTAATAAGTGGATACATAAAATACGGTATATACATGCAAGGGAATATTATCCAGCAATAAAAATGAAGTACTGATTCATGCTGCAACATATAGGAACCCTCAAAACATTATGCTATGGGGAAAAAGGCAGTCAGGAAAAATACAAGGAAATGTCCAGAACAGACAAAGCCACAGAGACAGAAAACAGATTACTGGCTGCCAGGAGGAGGGAGGAATCGAGAACGGCTGCCAGTGAGCACGGGGTTTCCTCTTGGGGTTGCTGAAAATGTTCTAAAATTGATTGTGGTGAAGGATTCACAACGCTGTGAAGATACTAAAGGCCACAGAACTGTACACTTACACGGGTAAGCTGTGTGGCACGTGAATTATATGTCAATAGAGCTGGCAAGACGTTTCTGCTGGCAGCAGAATTGGCTTGCTTTTTGTCTCTATGTGAACCAACGTCTACCCTGTTCTTTTCTGGATGGAAGAAGGAGTGCTTTGCTTCACGTTATTTTTTTTATTTAAAATTCAACATACATGTACCATGAAATTCAAACTATTCAGAAATACATTATTGATGAGGTGGTCTGCAGTCTTCCCCAGCTGAGACACCCAGCAATGCCGGTCTGAGGCATGATTTACACGATGCTTCAAAGTCCTGGCCACGGCCTACTGGGCCACCAGGCTGGATTCCTCAGACCTTTCCACCCTCCTCTGCATCAATCTCTTTTTCCTTGAGTTTGTCTAGCTACTACAGCTGTCTTTTATCTCTAAGCTCCTTCTGGCTTTGCCTTCTTCGAACTGGCTTATCCTCTGTGTAGGATGCTCTGCCTCAGGGCCCTTTAAGTCCTGCGGTTTTTCCCAGGGTCTCACTCTACTCCTGAAAGTGGCTGCCACCCTCCTTAAGTCACTGTTTGCCATATAAAGATAGCATTTCTTCTTTTAAGTACATTTCACGGTTTGTAATTATCTTTCTTGGCTATGTATTTCCTTCCTAATAAGGTTTATATATTTTGTTCACTTTTTGGTCTTCCCTACTGGAATGCAAACTCTGTATGGGCAGCACCTTTGTTGACATTGGTCATCTTGGAGTCGCTGGTGCCTAAAGCAAGGCCCTCCCCAAAGGAAAGGTCAAAATATATGTTGAGTAATGGGTAAAGGGGAATGCATGAAAGTGGGATCATAATCACGATATGCATACCATTCTTCAACGTCGTGTGACTCTATTCCAGTCTTTCCAAATGACAGGCCATTTTTAAAGACAATACAAATTTATAAAAATAAAAGGTAAACTATTTAAAAATTCATTTAGAAATCATTTGAAATGGTTTTAGGAAAAAACATACTAGCAACAGATTTTGGTTTCATTGTTACACTAGTGAAGACTGCAGACAATCTAGAATGACCACCATCAGGGGATTAGCTAAATAAGTAATTTCAGGTCCATGCAGTAAAATAACATATAATTAATATAAAATAAAAAGAGGAGAGGCGGTGGAGCAAGATGGCTGAATAAAAACCTCCAGTGATCGCCCCTCTGTGTGAACACCAAATTCAACAACTATGCACACAACAAGCACTTTCAGAAGAGCCAAAGATCAGGGGCGCAGTCACAGTACCTGGTGCTAACACATCAAGGAAAGAGGCACTGAAGAGGGCAGAAAAGACAGTGCTGCACTGCCTGTGCCACCTGTCCCCCAGCCTCCGGCCGTGATGCACCAGCACGCTGTCTGGAGAGAGAATCTGTAGGCCCTGGAAGGGACAGTGAAGTGATCGTGGAGCTTTGCATTGGAACTCAGGGCTGCCCTGGCGCAGGGGAACACAGCACAGGGTAGAATTCTGCCGGTGCCCATGGAGGGAGCATTTAGACCAGCCCAGTCAGAGGGAAATTCTCCATCCTAAAACCCATGTTCCAACTAGCCCCACTACTGGCTGACAAAAAGTGGCCTAGGCCTGCACTAAATTCATAAGACATACACACCACAAAGGCCGCAGTCTTTGGGCAATTCTTGTGGCTACGTTAGCTCAGAGACAGTGAACTTGCGGTGCATGTGACCCAGTGAGACAACAGCAGTGGTGGCCAAGCAAGTGTCTGTGCCAGCCGCTCCCCCCCGTCCAAATTACAGGCAGTAGGGCTCAGGGAGAGTAATCCATTTCTTTCTGGCCAAAGGAAATGGAAGAGCTCAGACGATTTTGTTTTGCAACTTGGGAACCAGCTCAGCCACAGTTAAATAAAGTACCATGCAGACTCCTGAGTTCCTGAACAGCACTTCCAGACCCACCCTGGCCCAGAAGGAAACATACACCCTGAAGGGAAGGACCCCCTGCTGGCAGGATTGACCACCTGCTGACTAAAGAGACCTTGGGTTTTGAACTAACATCAGAGGTAGATAGGCAACAGTCACCATGGGCTTTGGGTGAGACTGCGCTGTCTTCAGGTGTGACCCGGCACAGTCCCAGCTGCAGTGACCACAAGGGAGCATCCATGTCACTTCTTCCCCAACTCCAGCAGCCTGGCATAGAGAGTGAGGGAAGAAAGTAAAAGGCTTTGCCTAGTAATCCAGAGAATTCTCCCATATATTACCCAAGTCCACCAAGGAGATACCACCAGGAGTCGCAAGAGTCACAGCCATTCCTGGGCTTGCAGCACCCCCAGTGCTGATATGGCTACAGAGACCAAAGACTTACACCACAACACTCAAGTCCCTTTGAATATCTGGAAAGCCTTCTCACGAAGGATGGATTCAGACAGGCCCAGACTGCGAAAATTAAAATAAATACCTAACTTCAATGTCCAGACATCAACATCGACAAGCATCAAGAACATCCAGGAAGACATGACTTCATCAAACAAACTAAATAAGGTAACAGTGACCAATCCTGGAGTGATGGAGAAATGTGACCTTTCAGACAAAAGATACAAAATAGCTGTCCTGAAGAAGTGCAGTGAACTTAAAGACAACACAGAGAGGGAATTCATAAGCCTGTAAAAGAAATTTAATGAAGAGTTTGAAATTAAAAATATCAAGCAGAAATTCTGAAGTTCAGTTGACAAACTGAGAAATGTGTCAGAATCTCTCAACAGCAGAATTGATCAAGCAGAAGAAAGAATTAGCAAGCTTGAAGATGCACTATTTAAAAATATACAGAAGAGAAAAAAGAATAAAAAAGAATGAAGCATGCATACAAGATCTAGAAAATAGAGTCAAAGGGAAATTGTAAGAGATACTGGCCTTAGGAGGTAGAGAGAGAGATTGGGGTAGAAAGTTTATTCAGAGCTATAATAACAGATAACTCTCCAAACCTAGAGAAAGATACCAATATCCATGTACAAGAAGGTCACAGAACACCAAACAGATTTAACCCAAATAAAATTACTTCAAGACATTTCATAATCAAGCACACAAAGGTCACGGATAAAGAAAAGGTCCTAGGGGAAGCAAGAAAAAAATTTAAAAATAACACAGAGGAGCTCTAATATGTCTGGCTGAAGTCGTCTTAGTGGAAACTTGACAGGCCAAGAGAGAGTGACACGAGATATGCAAAGTGCTGAAGGAAACAAATCTTAACCCTGGAATCTTATATCCTGCAAAAACATCCTTCAACCATGAAAAAGAGAGAAAGACGTTCCCAGACAGACAAAAGCTGAGGGATTTCATCAACAGCAGACCTGTTCTACAAGAAAAGCTAAAAGGAGTTCTTCAATCTGAAAGAAAAGGATGTTAATAAACAACAAGAAACCATCTAAAGGTATTAATATAAAACTTACTGGTAACAATAAATACACAGCTACAGAGGACTCTACTGAAACCAAAAGAGCAGGAGTAGCCAAACTTTTATCAGATAAAATAGACTCTAAGACAAGAACTGCAAAAAGAGACAAAGAAGGTCATCACATAATGATAAAGGGGCAAATCTAGGAAGAGGATATAACAATTCTAAACATACAAGGTCTGTCCAGGAAGCATCCAGCCACTGTTAATATAACAAGAATATATTACATGGCTGGAAACTTTCTGGACAGCCCTTGTATATGCACCCAACACTGGAGCACCCAGATATATTAATATAAAATATAAAGCAAGTATTATCAGAGTTAAAGAGAGAGATAGACCCCAATACAATAATCACTAGAGATCTCAACACTCCACTTTCAGCATTGGGCAGAATATCCAGACAGAAAATGAACAAAGAAACATTGGACTTAATCTGTACCATAGTCAAAATGGACCTAATAGATATTTACAGAATGTTTGATCCAACGGCTAGAGAATACACATTTTTTTCCTCAGCTCATAAATCATTTTCAAAGGCAGACCGTATGTGTCATGCTACAAAACCAGTCTTCAAAAATTTAAAACAATTGAAATCTTACCGAGTATTTTCTCTGACCACAATTAGAAATCAATAATAAGAGGAACACTGGAAACTATACAAACACATGGATATTAAATGATATGCCCCTGAATGACTAGTGGGTCAATGAAGAGATTAAGAAGGAAATTAAAAAACTTCTCAAAACAAATGAAAATGAAAACACAACATATCAAAACCTATGTGACACAGTAAAAGCAGTAATAAAAGGAAAGTGTATAACAATAAATGCTTACATCAAAGGAGTAGAAAAGCTTCCAATAAACAGCCTAATAATACATCTTAAAGAACTAGAAACACAAGAAAAGAAATAATAAAGATCAGAGCAGAAATAAGTGAAATTGAGACCAATAAAACAATACAAAAGATCAATAGAATGAAAAGTTGTTTTGTAAAAGATAAACAAAATTGGCACACCTTTAGCCAGACAAAGAAAAAAAGAGAGAGAGACAAGACCAAAATAAATAAAATCAGACATGAAAAAGGAGACATTACATAACTGATACTGTAGAAATTCAAAGGATCATTAGAGACTACTATGAACAACTATACGCCAATAAATTGGAAAACCTAGAAGAAAAGGATAAATTCCTAGACACATAAACCTACTAAGATTGAACTAGGAAGAAATTCAAAACCTGAATAAACCAGTAGCAAATAATGAGAAGGAAGCAGTAATAAGTCCCCATCAAAGAAAAAGCCCATGATCTGACGGCTTTACTGCTGAATTCTACCAAGCAAAGAAGAATCCATGCCAATCCTACTTAAATTATTCCAAAAAATTGAGGAGTAAAAATCATCACTCGGGGTATTTAGATGAATGCAAATAATAAAGATTATACTCATGCTACTCTAGAAGTAGATGAATCTGAGATACTAGTTTTCTTACTTTAGGTTATTAAGTATCAAATGTCCGATTTCCATAAGTACTGAGTTTGACAGTTGATATCCCTGACATTTCACTTTGACACTTCTTGTTTTATTTCTGTTGTGAAGGGACAACCTCAGTCTTTCAAACACATGTTTTGGCTTGTGGTTATCTTTCAGATTGTTTTTAGAGCGATTTTTGTGAAATCACGGATAAGTCAAAAATTCATTTTCATTTTGAATATGAGTTTCGTTGTGGAACTAACACAGCGCAGACAGCTCGAAATATCAACGAAGTGCTTGGGAGGGATGAGGCTAATGAGTGCACAGTACATCAGTAGCTTGAGATGTTCCGTTCTGGTGATTCCAATCTTGAAAATGAGCCACGTGGGCAACCTGAGAACAAGGTGGACAATGATGGGCTGGAAGCTGCGGTGAAAGCGAATCCAGCTCAACCTATGCGGGAATCAGCAGCAAGGTCTGACGTCACCGTTGGACCATTTCAAACAAACCGGCAAGGTAAGGAAGCTGGATACGCGGGTTCCACATGAATTAACTGAGTGCCAGAAGAGACACTGTCTCGAAGCTTGCCTTTCTTTGCTGTCACGACATAATGAAGAACCATTTCTACACCATTTTGTCACGTACGATAAAAAATGGATGATTTCTGACAATCACAAGCATTTGGCACAATGCTTGGGTAAAGTGCTGAAACACAGTCCAAAACCGAACGTTCATCAAAAACACTGAGAGATTCTCAACAAATTTATTATGTTTTTCAAATTCATAATACAAAATCCACAGGTACGTTTTCTAGTCCAACCAAGACTTAAAAGTAATTAGTACATGTATTGCTATTTTCAAAACCTAATATCCCTTGATATTTATATTCTATATGCTCAAATTACTTTTTTAACTGTCAATGGTATGTTTTTAGTAAATTAAAATGAATCATAGGAAGAATTTTCATTTTATAACTACTTAAGTCTTTTAATAGCTCATACACCCTCTTACAGGGAAATGGAACAATTTTTTAAATTGTTTATTACCAGTGAATAGGACTGACTAACCAATATACAACCATATATATATATATATTTTAAAAAAACAATGCCATGGAGTTGAAGGCAAAGGATATAGATGAACTCAACAACTATATAAAATGTTACATAACATAAGCAATATTATATATATTATTATTATATATAGATCAACACATAAGGAACCAACCTTTTCCTTTATAGCACTCAAAACAAAACAAATACAAACACAAAAAGACACTGATTTAATCTTCAAGGCAGAAGCCATGCAAATAGCTTTAAATGGACTTCACAATGACAGGTTATGTAAATTCAGTACTTTCATTCTGCTTATAAACTACAAAGGAAAAAAATTACTCACTTAAGTAGGTCTTATAATGTATTCTTTCCTCAGTGGGCCCCCTGACCCCCTGTGCTCTATTTTACATTTGAGTGACTCACAAAATCTTAGGAGTAATCTTCAATTATTCTGTGCCCCTTGTTAAACACAATTAGAACTCTACGTACTCTTGTAAAATTGCTCCTAAAATGGCACATGCAGATATTTTCAGTGCATTAAAGAAAAATGTGAATTCCATTATGATGGGATATATGCTCTTCTTAAGATAACAGTTTATCATAAGATTGAAAACAAAGGAGCTCCCACAAATACGCCATCCAACGCTCTTCTGAGGCTAGTTTGAGTGTGGAATAGGCAATTTGGCATCGGGAAAATTTGATACCTTTTGGGGTGTTTTAAAACAGCATAAATTTTTGGATGAATCTATTGCACACCAGAAATAAAATGTTACTCTTTTTTTGTGAATTATTCATCAAATTAAACTAATAACAGGTTAAAATTTGCTTTTGTGTCAGCCCTTTGTAGGGAACATTTTTTTAATACTAAAAGCAGCCATATAAGAATACAGGCACCATGATTATCTACACTTTATATTAATAGATGAGAAAAATAAAGACTGGGGAATTTAAATGACTTGCTCTTCCCAGACAGTCTGACTCTAGAGTGATTCATATCCACTGTGCTTCATTATAATAGTGCATTGGAAAGTCTAGTCAAATTCTAACCAAGTGACTTCACCCAGTGTGCGACATTCTGGAAGTTTTAACTTCTCTGTTACATATGGCAATAACTGTATGTGTGGGATGACATCATGAACCTCCCCTGGAATATAAAAAAATATATAAAACGTGTTTGGGCTTCTACAAGAATAGCATGTATCTCGATGTTGCTCAAAATGGGAAGACTTGACCCTGAGGGACAAAACAAGTAAACCGAGGAAGCAGATGTTATCTACTTTAGTAGGTTCTAAAGTTCATAGCGTCCAAATTTTAAATAGCACGAGAAATATCTTAAGTAAGTTTTTGTTTTGATTTTCTCTCTTTTCAGAACAATGTTTTGATGAATTATGCATAAATGGAATGCAAACACACAGATCCAATTCCCTTTGAAATACTTAAGGATATAAAAACGAAGAGAGAATATCCTTGGCAAAACCTGTATTGAGCTTTCAAAAGCCCACATATCTGAAACAGAGTTTGTGATGTACTCCGAAACATAAACATCAGTGAGTTCTCGCATTTCTCATTTCTCCCTCTAATGTCAGAATGTTTTATTAATTTAAAAAGCAGAGCTCTGTGCTATAATTAGTCTACATATTAGATTTTATCTGAGTGACAACTCCAAATGCAAACTGACCAGCCGGAATAACAGGATAGGAGACATTCAATGGCAAAGTAAAACTCAACGACAAAATAAAATCTTCAATGAAATGCAGTTTATACAAATATACCCACAAAAATTCTTAACTTCTTCTCAAGAATGGCATTCCCCAAAAGAATGTGTGCTTGTCTGTGTGAAGACACACATGCGCAATAAGCTAAAACAAACATTAAAAAAAATCCGTAAATAATTGACACTAGAGCACTCTGCTGACACTTAGTTTGTAAATCCTGAGCTTGCCCAACAGATCGGTAAATACTCGATATTTTCCTTCCATTCAAACGAGTCTGTTTGTCCCCTGTTTCGGCACAGGGCCAAAGGATGCTCTCTTAGCACGTGTTTCGGTGCCTTTGAAAGGCTACGATGGCAGCACTCACTTACCAGATGTTAACTTCAGTTAATTAAACTCCTGCTGCTAACTGGTTCATGAGAATTGTATTCTTACCAAAAGTAAATCTAACACTTAGAGAAAAAAAATTAACACAACATATTAGCATAGAAAAGTAAAACTCTCCCATTCCCGTTTAATTTTGTTTTCTGTGTCTTATGGGCATCACTAAAGTTATACGTAAAGTAAATTATTTTATCGCACACATTTAACTTTATCTGCCACTTATGTCTAAAGAAAATAAAGGTAAACACTTACTAATGTTAATTTATTAATTAAAGCTTTGACCCAAGCCCACCTGTAAATAGAAAAAGAAGGGGAAATAGATTCTATATACTCTCATATTTATTCATCATAAGTAAGTTTGGTATGTAAGCTTTAAAGAGCTTCCACAAATTTTTTTATTGCTCTCTGAGAGTAAGCTCAGGCTTGTTATTAATACAATTACACGGTAAAAGGAAAGAAAGAAAAGGTAGAGATTCAGTGAATAAGGTTTTGGTTTAGAAGCTTTAGGGTGAGTAATGTGGTAAGTAGAGACACAAAATCTCATTCCTTAAATTCCTCTCTAGCGGATGATGACTGTATTGAATAAAGTCTCAGACAACGTCAGAACAAGTGGATGATGGAATCCGAGTCCAGCAATGAAGACAACAGAGAAGAATATTTAAAACTGGGACTTCAGTGAATTGTAATAAAACCTCATGGTGTGTAGCGTCTTCTCTTTCATCTGTTAGGTTACCTACGAGACAGCCTTTTGAATCCTGTACTGTAATAAAATGCACCCTATGTTCAGAGTTTGGGGATTGGCTTGCTCCAGAGTTTCACTCCCTCACACCCCGCCTGCCTCGGAGTATCAGTGCAATGAGGACAACGGAAACACCAATAGCTGTGAGCCTATTAAGTCAATCCACAGACTATACACCTTCTGCCTCGAATAAGCTAAAAGAATCTCAACATTTTTTTTTTCAAGTCTGCACTTATCCATGGCAATCCTCAAAGATGTTTCATAAGCCTGCGGGGTACAGACATGTCAAGACTTCCTTGCAAGAGAAAAATAACATTTATGAGGCTCTGAATTATGCAAAGAGGTAAGTAATTCAGAGAGTCTTTCTGACTGACACATATAAACAATCGGACACAAACAGATGAAATAAGGGCCTCCCTGAATTGAGCATTTGCTCTGTGCAGATTAGCATGCTTTGATTCTAGACTCTGACACTTAGCACTTAACAGCTACTATAAGAATGTCCGTGTTCTTTGGAGGAACTCAAGAGGATATCTACATTTGCCTAAATGAAGGAGGCCAGCCCCAATTTCCATTAGCAAGGCAGCCTTTCAGAGAAGATACTAGCATTTGTCCTGCAGTGACTGAGGGTGTAATTTACAAAACTATACTCTTATATACAAAGAAATCACTGTATGTCGGTTCTCTGGGTATAATAGTGTTTAGCCTGGCTTTCTTTTATCTTATAATCAGGGGTAAAAATGAATTATATTGGTCATTTATACAATCATTTGCAGAAGCCTTTTATATACACATAAAAAAATCATGGTGGAAATGCATTCAATGCCCTAAATGGATACTAGCTTCTTTCTGTCTTGTATTCAATAAAGAAAGAAAAATAATTTAAATAAATTTAGTTTATAAATGAAGCCATTACATTCCTAAATTCTTTCCATTACATAAATGTATGATATCAATAAAAGGGGAGCAATTTTTTTTAAAATTAATGCTTTCTAACCTTATAACCACAATGGCTCATTTATTTCTGAAAATTATAGTGCATGACTCTCAAATAAATTAGGAAATTATGTACAACTAGAGTACACAATTGTCAAGAACTATTTATTTTTGTTTAGTTGAAATATTTGGTAAAGGCTCTGAAAATAAACACTAATCATGTCTATTCAGCCCTATAAGGTGCTAAGGATTCTGTTGAAGAATTCAAGAAAGATAGATGTCTTAGTATTTCTGTGTTTTATTCACCCTAAACGCTTAGTATGACTTAGGCTTTAAATGTCTCTGCTAATCAATTAAATTATTTTTCTAATTTCCTATGTAAAAAAAAAACATTCATTTAATAAGCAATCTCTCTTTAAAATAGAAATAACAAGCTTGTTTATTTTCTAAGAAAAAGATAGCGTCAATTCCTCTGTGAAAGTAGACAGATATTCTGAGGCTTTTTTATTTGTTTTATTTTGTTAAATTAAACTTTACTTTGAAATATCCGTAAATTCACACGCAGTTGTAAGAAACAACACTGAAAGATCCTGGGTACTTTTTTCCCAGTTTCCCCCAATGGTAACATCTTGCAAAACCAGGGCAATATCACAGTTGTGCTATCAGCATTGTTGCGGTCAACACACAGAACAGCCATCACCAAAGGGTCCCTCCCATTGTCTTTCACAGCTGCATCCTCTTCTCTCCTGCTTCTACCCTCTCCTTGGCCCCGGAATCACTCATCTGTTCTCCATGTCTACTATTACATTTATCATTTCAAGAATGTTATCTAAATGCAACCATTCAGTATGCAACCTTTGGCTTTTTTCACGCAGCATGACCCCCTTTAGATTCATCTAAGATGTTATGTATATCAATAGTTTGTTCCTTTTTATTGATCAGTAATATTCTATGGTATGGATGTACCACCATTTGTTTTACCATTTACCTACTTACTTAAAGATATCTGAGCTGTTTCCAAGTTGTGATCAATGTGAATGAAGCTACTATTAATATAAACTTTCATGAACAGGTTTGTGTGTGCATGTATGTCTTCATTTCTCTAGTATAAATAATCAAGAGTGTGACTATTGTGTCACATGGTAAATGCATATTTAGGTTTTTAAGAAATTGTCATATTCTTTTTTTTTTTACTTTTTCATTTCAGCATATTATGGGGGTACAAATGTTTAGGTTATGTATATTGCCCTTGCCCCACCTGAGTCAGAGCTTCAAGCATGTCCATCCCCCACACCGTGCATATCGCACCCATTAGGTGTTCATGTACCCATCCCCTCCTCCCCCATCCCAACTGCCCGACACCCAATGAATGTTACTACTATATGTGCACTTAAGTGTTGATCAGTTAAAACCAATTTGATAGTGAGTACATGTGG
>CAUYRT010091363.1:0-16272 GCA_963574885.1 Lepilemur ruficaudatus | reverse complement strand
TTTTTTTGTCTTTATTGAAGTGTAATTTACATATCATGTTTTTACTCCATTTTAAGTGTACAATTAAATGGTTATTAGTAAATTTACCAAGTTGTACAGCTATTCACATAAATCAGTTTTAGAGGATTTCCCACCCCCCATTGAGACCCCTAATAGCCATCCCCAATTACTTTTCAAGCATGCCCTTCCCCTTCACACTGCTCACCACATCCCCCAGATGTGGGTCCATCCCCCACCCCCAAAAACCCCAGCTGACTCTTTTTGGACCCAGCCCACACGCACCCGGGTGAATGAACCAGCCTTGTTGCTCCCACATAGCGTGTGTATGAAATCTGTCCTTTGGGTCATTCACACTTTCAGAATTCTTATAGTTTCATGCCTTAGGTTTAAGTCTGTTATCCATTGTGAATTAATTTTCATGAGAGGTGAGAGGTGCGGATCCTGTTTCAGTTCTCTACACGTGGCTATCCATTTTCCCAGCACCATTTATTAAATAGGGATTCTTTTCCACATTGTATGTTTTTGTCTGCTTTGTCAAAAATTAGATGGCTAGATGAGGGTGGTTTTATATCGGGGTTCTCAGCTCTGTTCCATTGGTCTATGTCTCTGTTCTTGAGCCAGTACTATGCAATTTTAGTTATTATCATCTTGTAGTATAGCTTGAAGTCTTGTAAATTGATGTCTCCCAATTTGTCCTTTTTGCTTAAGATTGCTTTTGCTATATGGGGTCTTCTTTGGTTCCATGTGAAGCATAGAATTATTTTTTCTAGATCTACAGAAAATGATGTTGGTATTTTAATAGGGATTGCATTGAATCTGTAGATCACTTTGAGTAGTATAGACATTTTAACAATGTTGATTCTGCCAACCCATGAGCATGGTATGGTTTTCCACCTGTTTATGTCCTCTGCCTCAGGTGGTGGGTGGGGCCCTGAGAAGAAGAGTATGTTCTTCTTCTCCATCTCAGAAGGGGCAGGTAGGGGAGTGAAGCTGGTTGGGGCTGGGTGGGTCAGTCTGCCCTCGAGCTCCACAAATGCTGTTAGCAGGTGTCAAAGATCTGTTCTCTGCTTCTGGGCAAAGCTGCCAGGAAGGGGCTGAAATGGGCCCATTCAGCCAAAAAGTCTGCTTTTGGAAGTGGGGCTGTCTGAGACCTGCAGTCTGGTCATCTGGATTAGTTCCTTGCTCCTTTCCACCCTCCCCTATTCTGTGGTTTCTTCTGGGCCTCTGCCGGCAGGTAGGACCTCAGGTCAGCAGAGCTCCCCTGACCGTGATGCAAGCTGGGAGGTTTCCTGCCCAGGATCACAGCCTGAGCTGGGAGCAGGGCCCTCCTGTGTGAGGAAGGGTGCCCCTTGAGCATGCTGCAGCTAGGACTCACTCTGATCTGTTCCTGAAGGCACACACAGCTCAGTAGACTAGTTTAAAAATATCCCTTCTGTGTCCCTGGGCAATGGGATCAAGCCCTGGGTGTCCGGGATCTGGCCTGCAGGCCTGTTCCCTGGGTCCCAGAGATCAATCCCTCATTCTGCCAGGGAGAAGAACGCTGGTCTCAGGTTACCCACAGGGTGCCCATGCTTGATCAATGTGTCTCTGTCTTGAGTTTTGCCCTACTTTGCTGTAGTCACTAGGCAAGCAGCACCTGAAAGGGCTGGTAGGTAGGCAGCTCAGAGTCTGAGTAACCCTCATCCTGTTACAGAGCCCCAAAAGGAAAGGTCCCAATCCCTGTGGATGCCTCTGGATGGTGACTAAATTGTCTCTCTTGGCAGCTGCAGGTAGGGAGAGAATGAAGCAATATGGTACCTGCTGATGGGCTCTGGTCTGTGGGGTGGGAGGTGCCTGAGGGAGCTGGAAGCCCGCTTTGTTGTCTGCCATAGGCTCACCTCTCACTGGCAGCAGGACAGCTGTCTCCTGGTTGGTGTCAGCAGGTCTCTCCAGCAGCTCAGGAGCCCACCAGCAGTCCGAGATGCAAGGGAGGGGAAATTTAACTGCTCCACCTGTTCTTGTCACTGGCCTCCAAGCCTCTCCAGGTTTATACCCTGCAGATGCCTTTCTCCTTCCAGTTCTGCTCCGCAAACTCTTCCCATGGAGTCTCCTGTAGTTTCAGGCACCCTTCCTTCTGACCCTCATCTGACCTATGTTTGTCTGCCTGTTTGTTTTTTTCACTTTCATCTAAAATCTTTCCTTATTGCAGAGACACTGGCTGGAGGTGTTTCTCATTCACCATCTTGCCTCTCTTCAAGAAAAAAAATTTCAAAAAAATTATGGCATTATATTTTTTTACCTAAAATGACTGATCGGTGGCATGATATGATACTTCCAGTCCATAATAAATATCTGTTTATGTATATTTAAAAAGCTTACCCTTTTCCTTCATTAACTAGACTATATACTGGCACCTATACTTAAGAGCAGTTATGCACAATTTCTTGCATTTTTTGTTCAGAGTGCTTTAATTATCATAAACGTATTTGACATGGTAAAACTCCCAAAACTTGCATATACATTTGACAATTTTTTATTTCTCTTTGATTAAATTTATACAGCTCTTAAGCAATTAAGTTTGCAAGAAAAATTTTGAGGTGAGAAAGAGTAGAGTGCTGAATGCATAAAAATGAAATTTTCCAATATTGTCTATGTACTATTTTACATAAAACAACAACAGTGGGGAAAATGCTTCCACACAAGAGATAAGATAGCTATTACCAATTAAGGAATTGCATTTGAGGCAATTACTAAAATATAACAACAGTTACTTTATTCATAGTCTGAATTTTGTTTGCCAGCCTAATTGAAGTGGACCACTACTCTCTAATGCATTGCACTAAATTCACTTTTTCTTTTTTTAATCAGTAGAAATACACACAGTTTTTGACAACCAAAATGACTTCCACTTTCAAAATCTAGAGATAAGCACTTTTTCTTGATATTTTAATTTTTCTCTGAATGCATGTATCCAAAGACTTAGCAATGTAATTTGTTTTAAGAATTAAAATTCAGGATATCTTCTGAATAAATATCTAGAGAATAATTTGACAACACACAAAATTATGTGCACTTAAAATTTGATAGCATTTATAAAATATAAGTTTTTATTTATCTCATATATACTTCTTAAAAGCTGCACTCAGAACAAGAAAGAATGATGCTATTGCAAGATTAAAATAAGGATTATCTAGTGTAATCTGCTTTTGCAATTTAGGGTACATTATTTAGTTTTATAAATCAGTGTTTTTTGTAGATATTGTTGAATTCAGACATATTTGCTGTATAGAAAACTTTAGTTCCAAATCATATGCAGAAATCCTACTTGAAGCAGCAGAGAAGCAGATGTTGCAGTGAAGAAGATGTGAACTGTCTTGTGGGGACCACTTTGGCCACCATCAAAAGCAGCTGCAGTTGGAGCAGTGTTGGGAAATGCCAGTTTGCCATTCTAGCTTTTGAAGATGGTCAACAGCATGCAATGTTTTCACTAATGGAATAACAGAACAGAATATCCATGACACGGAATAGGCTTCAAAAAGTTCCCTTGAATCACATGCAAACTGAAAGCCAATAGATTGACAATTTTTCTATATGTAGCCATTTTTAATACCAGTGTTGCATAAGGAAAGCAAACCACGTTTTATCGTGCTTTGCTTTATTGAACTTTGCAGATACTGCATTTTTTACAAATTGAAGGTTTGTGGCAACCCTGCATTGAGCAAGTCTATCGGCACCATTTTTTCCACAGCATATACTCACTTCATGTCTCTGTGTTACATCTTGTAATTCTCACAATATTTCAGACTTTTCCATTATTATTATTATATCTGTTATGTTGATCTGTGATTATTGATATTTCATGATACTATTGCAATTTGGGGGGGCTGCCATGAACTGCTCCCACATAAGACTGTGGACGCATTTCTCTATAAATGTGTTTATTATAACTGCTCTGCTGAAAGGCTCTTCCTTCCTCTGTCTCCTCTCCTCTGGACTTTCTATTCCCCAAGGGACAACAATATTGAAATTAGGCCACTCAAGAACCCCGCAATGGCCTCTAAGTGTTTAACTGAAAGGAAGAGTGGAGTCACACATCTCCACTACAAATCAAAAGCTAGAAATGATAAGGTTTAATGAGGAAGGCACATGAAAAGCAGAAATAAACTGAAAGCTGGGCCTCTTGTGCCTAACAGCCAAGTTTTGAATGTAAAGAAAAAGTTTTTGAAGGAAATTAAAAGTGTGACTTCAGTAAACACACAAATGATCACAAAGTGAAAAGCCTTATTGCTGATATAGAGAAAGCTTGAGGGGCCTGCATAGATCGAGCCAGCCAAGGCATTCCCTTAAGCTAAAGCCTCATTCAGAGCAAGGCCCTAATTCTCTTCAAGTCTATAAAGGCTGAGAGAGGTGTGGAACTTGCAGAAGAAAAGTTTGAAGCTTAACAGAGGTTGGTTCATGACATTTAAAGAAAGAAGCATCTCCACAATAAAAAGTGCAAGGTGAACAGCAAATGCTGATGTAGAAGCTATAGCAAGTTATCCAGAAGATCTAGCTAAGATAGTTTATAAAGGTAACTAGGCCAAACAATAGGTTTTTAATGTAGACAAAACAAACTTATATTGGAAGGAAGTGCCATCTAGGATTTTCATAGCTAAAGAGGAAATGTCAATGTCTGGCTTCGAAGGTTCAAAGGACAAGTTGACTCTCTTGTTAGGAGCTAATGCAGCTGGTGACTTTAAGTTGCAGCCCCAATGCTCATTTACCATTCCCCAAATCCTAAGATCCTTACAAATTATGTTAAATCTACTCAACCTGTGCTCTATTAACAAAACAACACAGGCTGAATGACAACAAATTTGTTTATAGCATGGTTTATTGAATATTTTAAGTCCATAATTGAGACATCCTGCTCAGAAAACAAAATTTCTTGCAAAATATTCCTGCTCTTTGACAATGCACCTAGTTATCCAACAGTTCTGATGGAGATGTACAAGATTAGTGTTGATTTCATAACTGCTATCACAATATCTATTCTGCAGCTCATGGAATAAGATATCATTTCGACTTTCAAGTCTTATTATATAAGAAATACATTTTGTAGAGCCATAGGTTTATAGATAGCTAGCTGCCATAGATAGCATAGATAGTGATTCCTCTGATGGATCTAGTCATGGTAAATTGAAAACTTTCTGGAAATGGTGCATTATTTTAGATGCCATTATGGACAATCATGATTCATTAGGGAAGGTGAAAATGTTAACAGGTGTTTGGAAGAAATTGATTTCCACTCTACTGGACAGTTTTGAGGATTTCAAGATTTCATGAAGGAAGTCACTGCAGATATGGTGAAAATAGCATGAGAAGAGTATGAATGAGAAATGGAGGCTGAAGATGTGACTGAATTGCTATAATCTCAAGATAAAACTTAAATGGATGAATTGTTTCTTATGGATGAGCAAAGAAAGTGGCTTCTTGAGATGGAATCTACTTCTGGAGAAGATGCTGTGAACATTGCTGAAATGAAAACAAAGGATTTAGAATATTGCATAAACTTAGTTGAAAAATCAGTGGCAGGGTTTGAGAGGATTGCCTCTACTATTGAAAGAAGTCTTACACTGAGTAAAAAAAACAAGCAGCACCACATGCTACAGAGAAATCTTTCATGAAAGGGAGAATCAATCAATGGAGCAAATTTCATTGTTGTCCTATTTTCAGCAATTGCCATAGCCACTCAATCCTTCAACTACCACCCTGGTCAGTCAGTAGCCATTAAGAAAATGGCAAGACCCTCCATGAGCAAAAAATTATAACTTACTGAAGGCTCAGATGATCATTAATGTTTTTTACAAAAAAGAATTTTTAATTAAGGTATGTACATGAATTTTTTAGACATAATGCCATTGCAAACTTAATCAACTACAGTTTCATGTAAACATAATTTTTATATGTACTGAAAACCAAAAAATTTGTGTGACTTGCTTTATTGCAATATTCACTTCTTTGCAGCAGTCTGGAATGAGACCTGCAAGATATTTGAGATATGCCTGTCTGTTTCTTTAGGAAATGTATTTTTGTTAGATACCTTCGTGCAAAAATTCAGAAAGTCTAAAATCTTAATGGTTAATTATATGAAATGAATTTTTGATAATTCTCCATGTATTTATATCCATTACTATATTGCTCAATGCTCATGAGTAGTGTATAACCAGATAATTTGCTGTGTGATAACTTTGAATGTTACGAAATATTTTTCTGGAGTATTAAAGTGGAAATTCACTAAAATAAAACACTTTTAGTCTACATATATTACAGAATCATATAATTTCACATCTGAAATATACATTATTAAGAAGAAGAATTTTAATTGATGTTGGTACTGTCATACAGATGTAGACTTTGAAGTAGTTTTATGATGGCAACATATGTCAATATGACTCATTTTTAATTTGAATCTAATACAGATAGAGGAATTAGACTTAAACGGAAACATTCCCGCACTGAAAAATAGTATAATTTTGGAACCATCAGAACTAGCTTTTCATTTTTGCTTTATGTCTAAGTCTCCTTTTGGTTAAATCAGTCTCTCAGACTCAGTTTTCTCAGATACGAACATGGAAAGAAGTACCGTTGCACACATTTTTATCGTGATTGAGTGAGCCAAGTAACATAACACATTAGCACTGTGTCTGGCATGTGTTAGCCACTTAAAAAATATTATTTCTCCTCTCCATAATTTTCTTATTTTATGTAATAGATTCCATTTGAAAATCTATAATCTCTATGTTTTGAATTATGAAGAATATGTCAGTTGTGGGAAATTGCAACAAAACAACAATATGTTGAGCTTAAAATATCAATTGGGTCCTGATGAATCTAAAGGTCTTCTTAGGCGGCAATGTTACACTCCAACCAGATATAGGATAGCAACGAGAAAAACTGCTTAACGGAAACATACAAATGGCAGCTCCATTTTTAAAAATTATGTTTAAAGAAAAGTTAATATATAAAATACAATATCAGAGCATAATTATTTTACTTTCTCAGGTTAACCAATGATGAATGACAGTCATATTACTTTTAATGTGCAGAGTGATGCCAAAAAGGACATTTGAAATCACTTTAGCCCATTAAGTGTAACATTAAATCCCAATGAAATTTAAGTTTGAATTTTGTGATGCATCTCAATCTGAAATCTCCATTACTAATTAGTAATTTATTCCTTTTAACTTCCTTTCAGGTTGGCCTTGCCAATCTTATTCTCGGGATCACAATTTGTCACTTACTCATTTCTAGTGTCAAGATTCAAAGTGCTAATGGACAGCCATGAGACTCTGCTGCCCGGATGTATCATAACAGTCACTGATCTCCAGGAATAGTGACGCTCTGTGTTTTATTAATTGCCTAGCATATTCAACTCAATAATATTTATCAAAAACTTTCTAAGCAGATATGACTTTGGTATTTATTCTAGGGTTACAAAATCTCAAAGAGCTTGGAATTTGGTGGTGAAGATAAAGTAACACATACATAAATATGTGTTAGGTAAAGTAGAAAGAAATGGTATTAACAAATTATTAAATCTAAGTTTATTTTGTTCCTGGATATCAGTGATTTTTATGGCACATCCAGGCAGCAGAATCCCGTGGCTGCCTGCCATCAGGCTCAGCACACGGAGTTTCTGCTTCCGTCATGTTTTACGTGGCGTAGGGGACTACCACATGCTACTTATCTCCAGCTCTGTTTTCTGTCCCAAGTTACAACGGATATTTCCAAACATATACTTTATTAGTAAGGAACAGTAAAAATGCCAGAGACAACATGAAAAATCAATGCAGTTAGAGTAACTTTTTAAAAATGTTTTTAATGAGGGAGTCATCTTGATTAGAAGAAAATGGGATGTTTTTGAAGTCATCACTATATATGCTTTGGTTTAGGCCAGTTCTCATTTCAAAATGATTGAGGAGTCTGGCTCCTGGTGGAAAACCCATGTGTGAACTTTCAGGCCTGACCATGAGGAAGTACAAAGGTTTCACTTGGCAGTTCTCACGGTGGAAGCTATCGTCTGCACAACAGCAGTCTCGGTACACAGCCAATGCACTGCCATCTCTGATGGGGCTTGAAGCCAAGGGCTCAGGATCCCCTGGCCAGCCACACTCTATGCATGTCTGCATTCCTAGCCCAGGGGCCTATGGTGCACTCTTCCCTCAGGCACCTCTGTTAAGACCTCTTAATGGGGAAGGGAGGGAGCAGTTGAAGGCACTTTTTCCCACTAGGACTCAGAACTTTCCCTTCCACTCCTACCCCTTACCCTTCCTTTCCTCTCTTCTCCCAGACAGGTAGATAAAACTGCAGGGCCTTTTTGTTTAGCTACTCTGTGCAGTGAGGCAATTCACCAGTGTCTGATCCAGCCGACCCTTGACTGGTGCTGTTTCAAGGGGGAAAATGAAACAGCAGGATGAGTGAGCATGCTCTCTCATTTAGCCGCTGGCTTATATTTTCTCACTAAATGATTAAAGTCTTGACTGTTGCTTTCATTTTGGCTCGTTGCCTCAATCAGCTCTTATGGCACCTGGCAGCCCAGCTCTCTCCAGCTCAGCTCAGCCCTTAGAATTATGTACCTTTTTGAACCTTCCTTGTCTGCAAAACAGGGACAACGATACCTTTCTCATTATAACAGACAAATACATGTGGATTTCCTAGGGCAAAACAGGCACTCCATAGCAGTAATTTCAAAACCATAATTATAACTGGAAACATGAAGGATCAGCAAAACTGTTAATGATAGTGATTAGATATATGAGTATATATCTAATTTCAAACATTGGTTAAAGGTGTCTCTACAAAGACGAATAATAAATTTTATGACTTCAAACCACAAATGTTTTCTACATGATGTCTACTCAATCACGTCATATTAACATAATTATATGAAAACCATATTCTAATTCCAACAGCAAATCAACTGACAAGATTCTTCTATTCCTACCGATCTTACCATCACTCTTTGAATCACTCGGATTCCAAATTTTGAGTCATATTGTGTTCCGGCTTTTTCCTTCATTTGTTGAAAGAACATTGCTTTATAAGAACTTGTGAAAGAAACTGGCCCTCTCGTACCATCTACACTTGTTCTCTTAACAGGAATCTGACACAAAATATTCTGCTTTTTCCCAATATTTCTATAACACATGTGTTCAATCACAAACATGCAAAACTGAAGCAAATCAATTCCTTGTAGACCAAGTTAACAACTGATTAAATGCACCAGGTATTTTTAATATTGATTTCCATTCAGGAACACATCATTCTTCACTGGTGCCTTATATCAGGAGCCACCTCAGCAAGGGGGTGGTTAATTCTGTGCATCCTGAATAATATTTGCCCATTTCTGCCTTCAGAATCATATTCCTACAATTAAGGTTTCCTAATATTCCTTTAGAATTATTTTATCTCCTCTTATCTTTCAAGGCCAAAATTTGAACTTTTTCATTATGATTTTTAATTCACCAATTCAAAATCTTATCTTCTATCCATAATTCGTGTGACACACAACAGTAATTTGGCACTTGATGCCATGTTATTTTATTTAGCAATAAACTATAATAGTACTTAATATGCCATAGAGCCTTCTTTGGCATATAAATTACTACAGCATTTTGATTAGATAACATTTAAAACAAGTTAAAACTTTTAAAGTACGTCATTATTATTCATTTAAGAATGGTGGTTTCAAATTTGCACCACCGCCAGACTAAATTTGGTAATTAAACCAAATTTTATGAGAAATTTCAGCATATTATTAGATGGGAACTCAGGTAAGGTATTATCCTACTGTTTCTCATTTAGAGTTACATTCAATTTAGAAATACAATGAAGCTATAATTGGTTCATATAAAATTTATTTTAGTGTGTAGCAAGATTAACTGCGACTTCAACAACCGTTTTCAGCTGAGTGACTTTGCATTGCGCAGGGGTAATTTTTGTTTTGTTTTGTTAAGAAGAAAATAAACACGCAAACATGGTGGATAACATATTTAAGCATTGGTCTGTACATTTTTGATTTACCAACAATTTATGTTATTTAAAAACCAGTAACATTTTTTCCTAAGTAAATAACCTGACCACATATATCTTACTATTATTGTAATCATATTCTTTTGACTATTCTTCTACAATTGCAGTTTGTACATTTAACCCTGTGAATCTATGTCAAGGAAACATATTTTTTGTAAAATTAAAAGTCTGAGATATAAATAAAAATGTGTTATCAATTATTTTTATGTTTTTGAGTTAGAAGGTGAATATTACATATTTCTATGAAATATGCATTAAAATTCTGTATACTTTTTCTATTTCATTTCAAAGTTGAATTTTCAGTCTCTTGTTTAATAAAATACAATAGGATAAATTCTTGTTAGAAAATGAACAAAGGAATTTAAGTGAGGACAACAGGAATACAGTAAAAGTTCTTGTAAGGGAAGAAGAACTAATCTTATTATGAAATATTTACTATATACCTGCTATTAGTCAAAACATGTATGTTTCATTTAATACAATTGTTTTTACAAATCCCCAAGGCAAGTCTCTGTAATGTCTTTTATTTTCCTTACAAATAAGAAGGATTTAGAGAGATTGAATGTTTTGCCAGCATCCTGTTACCTAGGAAATGAGAGCACAATGTTTCTAACGTAGGTGTTTCATGGCTACACTTGTCTGTTAGGCCAGGGATCATGTTAAGGTCTCTAAATGTTTTTAAATAGTGGAAACATTTTATCTCCCCCCATAAAAAACCTGTTTCTAATACTTAATTTTATTACTAAATTATCTCAATAATAGCTTCCTCTTTTATTCAGTTAAATTACAGGAAATACAAAGTATATCTTTATTTTTAGGAACTGTAGATTTGTAGAGCTTAAAACATTGTTAAAGTGCAACTTTAAAACGTTGAAACACAATTGTTATACAAATATAAAATGGGCATGAGACAGGATTTATTTAACTCATTGATTAGAAAACTAGTAAGATGGTCAAGTTAGTTCAAAGTGCTTTTGAGTATATATATATATATATATATACATATATATATGTAATATGGGAAAGGTATGCTAAATAATTTTTTTAAGTTAAACACAAAACTGGTTAGTGTCCTACAGGACAATAAAACAATTATTTTAGAGTTATCTTTTCTATGGAATAGAAATCATTTGAATCTTTGTTGGACAACAAATATACAAATAAATACTCATTCACAGAATCTGCACCCTAATCAGTAGTTAATTAACAGCCAATGCTACATCCCTGGAGAATTAAATAATTCCTGGATGATATTGTTACATAGTGCTCCGATATGACTTTGAAAGCTTTGTCATCCTTTTGCTTATTTCCAAGTGTTTTTTTTTCTCTTAATAACATTCCCAGATGGACAGGAGAGATAGTGACACAAAAACTTTAAATGTCAGTACCTTCTTTCCTAATGAGAGGGAGAGACATTGTCTCAAGCAATTGACACTGAGGCATTAGCCAAAAGATGGCCCTCTAATTATCCTAACCCAGGCTATGAATCAATGATCTAACAATCCTACTAATGGGTATGTAGCCAAAGAAAGTGAAATTAGTATTTTTACAAGATATCTGTGCTCCCATGTTCATTACAGTGCTGTTCACAATATCAAGATATGGAACCAACTTAAGTGTCCATCAACAGACAAACGGATAAAGAAAATATGGTATAAATATGCAATGGAATATTATCCATGCTTTATAAAGAGAGAAATTCTGCCACTTGTGACAAAATGCATGAATTTGGAGGACATTATGCTAAATGAAATAAGCCAGATACAGAAAAACAAATATCCCAGGGTTTCACTTACATGTGGAATTTAAAATTTTCACTTATGTGTGAAACCATAATCACAGAGAGTTGAATGGTTGTCACAGGCTGGGGATGAAGGAAATATGGAGTCATTGGTCAAAGGATATAAATTTTTCATTATGCAGGATAAATAAGTTCTGGAGATCCAATGTACACAGCAGTGACTATAGTTAATGATATTCTATTGTATATTGGAAATTGCTAAGAGAATAGACCTTAACTATTGACACCATGCACTTGCACACACAATGGTAATTACATAATTATTTGAGGAGATGGATGTGTTAATTATCTTGATTGCAGTAATCATTTTACAATGTATATATGTATCAAAATATCACACTGTACACCATAAAAGTATATAATTTTTATTATCAATTATACTTCAATAAAGCTGGGAAAATGTCATAATACATCATCGAAACCATGTTTATCCCAGTTTGATTTAATCTAAAAAATATTATTCACCTCCTACATATAATGCCAATCCACTGAAGACTGTCCTTATTTTTTATTTTGGAGTTGTTCTTGCCACAAACTGAAAGATATCTTGTATCTATCCAATTTAAAATCATATAAAACAATATATTTCCTATGCTCTAAGCTCATTCTTATCTGTTGACTCTTTACTCATTGCTAATGTGAGTATAGAATTATATTAAATCTAACTCATAAGAGGTCCACTTTTAGTTCTTCGAGGAATCTCCATACTATTTTCCATAGAAGTTGCACCAGTTTGCAGAAAAGACACTTGCACGAAAATGTTTATTGCAGCACAATTCACAATCTCAAAGAGGTGAAATCAACCCAAGTGTCCATGAATTCATGCGTGGATTAATAAAATGTGGTACATATATACCATGAAGTACTACTCAGCCATAAAAAATGAATTAATATCTTTTGAAATAATCTGGATGGAAAGTGGAGATCATTCTCCTAAGTGAAGTATCACGAGAATGGGAAAACAAACACTACATGTATGCACTATTAAATTGGAACTAACTGATCAGCACTCACGTGCACAGATGGAAGTGAAACTCAACGAAAATCATGCAGGTGGGAGGGGGTAGCAAGGGATGGGTGAAATCATACCTAACAGGTACAATGTACACTATCTGGGTGATGGGCACACTTACAACTTTGACTCAAGCGGTGTCGGTGATGGTTGTACAACATTATGAATATATTTATTATCACTGACCTGTACACTTAAAATGGTTGATACAGTAAATTGTACATTATATGTATTTTACCATAGCAAAAAAAAAAAGGAAAATGTCAATTTAAACATCATCTTGTGTTTGTGAATAGACATGTTTGTTTACATATGTCTTATTTTGAAAAAAATAAATGAGTTAATAGTTTTTAAATGACAAGTTCAATGTTTGAAAAATATTAAGTATTCATTAAATGCTATGTGATGGGTGCTATAAGTATGAATGTATGGCTCAATATCATTGTGATATATCTCATAAGTATAAAAGTGCAGCTCAATAATCAAAAATAGTTTTATTTCTCATAACCACGCCCTTTCTTGATCCATAGTCTTTGCATACTCAGATATAACGAGGGATTTGAACTTGAATGTACCATGCATCCTTTCCCAAGGATACCCATCTATACTCTTTCAATTGGTTATTATCTAAACTGCAAGATTTGTATATTTTTTAAAAGGTATTGGCCTTTAACACTTAATTTGACTTCCCTTTTCTGTTCTTCCATGGTGTATATACTTCTGCAACTGTTTCATATTGCATTATTAAATGTAGTGCAGTTGTTGTCTTTTTTTTTGACTCCTTCAATCAATGAGATTTTAGAGACTAGAATGATGTCTCTTACATTTATAGCTTCAGTATTTAGCTGAGTGCCTGAAAACCTGTAGCAGTTAAATCAATATTTGTTAAATGCATAAAGATTAAACAATGATCACATATGTGTTTCCCCTCATCTTTTTCTTGCCTACCTTATTGCATATGATAAGAGATTAAATGAAAGCGTAGTAAAAATCAATATGCTTAATGAAAACTGTTATTAAAGAAATTGAATCTAGAAATTGTTGAGCTGTGCTAGGCTTAAATGATTGATCGCCAATAAATACCAGTTGATGGATAATCCTACATGTGGCTACAGCAAGAAAATAAAATCTTTAGCAAGGTTTTATAAATAAAAAGTCCACAAAAATATTCAATAATGCATAATTGGAAATATAAGAATCGTCACCCCGTCACTTGTTATTTGTGCATTTAAAAATTATTGAATACCTCTTACATGTCAGTACAGTGCTATCACCATAATACAAAGTTGAATTGATGAAGGTCCTGGTGCTCAAATTTTGTAGCCCACAGAAGAAGGGCAAGAACACAAATAGTTTTATTATGATGCAACAAGTACTGTAGTTAGTGTATGAGGAATTTAAGGGGGAAAAATAGAATACGTTAAAAAATTAGGGGTGTTTGTCTATTTTTAAAGGACACACCGTAATTTAGGTAGATGAAGGGGATACGAAAGGGATTTTCAGTAGAGAGATGAATGTGTTCAAGAATAGTATAATCAAGCAACTTAACAGAGAATATCTACTGCTATGGAGAGTTTACAATAAAGAGTGAATATGGGAGAAGAGTATGAAGAATTATTAATAATAGAGAAACAAACTTTCTAGAACAAGCTAAAAACTTTTTTATTTTTTTCCCGGGAAGCTACAAGAAGCTATTAAAGGATTTAAAAAGGAAAGTGAAATAGCCACATGTAAATTTTATGAAGATCTGTCTGGCTGTAATACGAAGTGAGGGAGCAGGATTCGCAGCGAGGGAGCAGCCTCAGCAGGCAAGGATAAAGTTTGAAGATGAGAAATGATGGACCTTAAACTCCGGCAGCTGCGGTGGAGATGAGATGACAGAATGAATTTAAGATAAATGAAAAAGTTAAATTCACAAGGTTTTGTGACAGATTAGATTTGAGGGAAAAAAAAATGAGGGAAAAACCTGGCCAGACTGTTTTCTGGCTGTGTCTCCATTGACTACACTGACTAGGAAACACTACAGATGTAAGTTTGGGGATAATGATATTTCTTTGAATTTTGCACATTCGAATTAAAAAATTGGAATCCAAAAGAGAAATTTCAAGTAGAACTTTAATGTTAGAATTTTCTAGTTTAAACACAGTTGTTGCATGGGTCCATGGTTCAGAAAGATAATGAAGAAAAATTAAAAATACATTCTTCAATAAAAGAATATATAAAAAATAGTTATTTAGCCAAGATTCTTATTGAAAAAATGTTATAGTGAAGGTATGTTTCAATATTAATATTTCTCATAAAATTTAAATAATATGGTTTTTTAATAATTTTGAAAACTGAACTTAAATTTACCATATACTCAACAAACTCATGTGTCAATATTTCAGCCATTCATTCTTACATGGACATTGTATTTTTATTTATTACTATTTTCAAAAATAAGTTCCAAGGACTATGGATAATGACATTTAAAAATATATTTTAAATTATTGACTTTAAGTCATTTTTGAGATGTGAATTGTAGAATACAGGGCTCTAATACATCAGCAGGAAAAGTAATTTAGGAAGACTATTCATTTTAAAACAATCTACTGTTAGGTGATTTATGATCACATGTGGTTTCTCCAATTTAATAATTAGTATTGATCCTACATAACATGTATTTAGGTGGAAAGATAATGCAAATTTCATGCTTTATATTTGTGAAAGAACTTGAACTTCCTCAGCCATGCCAATGCTCACTGCTTATTTGGCTTGGAAGATTTTGAATCATAAATATTCTCTGATTCCACTTGGATTTTTAGAGCTGCAATGTCCTCAGGCCTATATTAAAAATGAATTGGTGATAAAAATTATATAGTGAGCAGTGTGTTCTATTACAAACATTAAATGTCTACATTTTTAGTTGAAAGGGGAAAAGGAATGGATTATTTATAGTCTAGAGATGACAAAAGTCAATAGCTCTTTTTTAAATAACTAATTTTGATGGTATCCTCTTAATATAGCCCATATTAAGACAACACTATAGGTTTCTAAAATGGTAAAATAAGATCTTGCTAATTAAATCATTTTTATTGTGACATAAAATTTCAGCTTTGTTACCAATGAATAGCCTAAAAGATAAAAACGCCCCTTTCCGTCTCTGTCTCTCTCTCTCTGTCTCTCTGTCTCTCTGTCTCTCTCTCTCTCTCTCTCACACACACACACACACACACACACACAAACACACACACCAAAAAATTTTAATACACACAAAAATATATAAGATATAATTATACTAGTCAAACAAAAAAATAACTATTCTATTAAGAAATCAAAAAATAATTTATTTAATCTTTATTTTTAAAAAAATTTCAGACTATTAAGTTGTTACTAATGATTTGTTTAAATAAATTATTTTTTGATT
>CAUYRT010091361.1:0-27134 GCA_963574885.1 Lepilemur ruficaudatus | reverse complement strand
CCGGGCTCCTCCTCCTCCGCCGCCGCCGCCGCGCCCCTCCCCCTCGCGGCGCCACCTCCGCGCTCCCCCGGCCGCCGCCGCCTGCCCGCCGCCCCGGCCCGCCGAGCCGCCCATGCCGCCGGCCCGGGCCCGCGTTCGGAGCTTGAGCGCCGCGGGCCCCGCCGCGCCCGGCCCCGAGCGGCTCCGCGGCCTTCTGGGGCGCCCGCTGCCTCCGGCTCCTGCTAGGGGCAGGTAGGAAGTGGGGCCGGCGATCCCGACGCCCTCCGGCCGCCGGCGCGTCCCCAGGCCCGGCTGTCCGCACTCCCGCCCCGGCTCGGCTCTTCGCGCCGCGAGCTCCCTGGGCAGACGGCCGCGGAGACCCAAACTGGGGGCCGGTGGGACGGAAGGGCTGGGGGAGTGGATCTGAGCCCAGCCTCGGCCGGAGCCTGGGGGACCGGCCCTCTCCTCCCCCGCTTCGCCACGCCGGAGCCATGAGTTTGAGCGTGACCCCGTTAAGTGCCCTGGGACTGCGGGCCTGGGGTGCTCCTCTCCTGGGCCGGGCAAGGACTTAGCCCAGGGCAAGCCTCCTCGCGGCCTACTGTAAGAGTCGCGACTGAATTTGCATCTTTATATAGATGGATATATAAGCAGAAGTAGCCTACCTCCTTTTAATGCTTTTAGCTTTCTTACACCAACCTCGTGCCAGGCACCTGGCCAGTTTACATTATCTCCTCCTATGTACATTATTTAATCCACATAATCCCTTCAGGCTGACATTATTAATCCCATTTTACAGATAAGGAAACTGAGGCTCACAAAGTTTAAATGATTCGCCCAAAGCCCCACAGCCAGCAGGCCTCAGAGCCTGGAGCTTGGAGGCTGGGTTTTGGCAGAGCCTCAATCCAAGCTACTTGCAGTATATCTGCGGGAGCCGCACCTCCCTGGGCCCTAGAAAAGGTCTGCGCTCCTTGGCTGAGGCAGACCCTGCTTCAGCTGCGAAAGAGAAGAGGGGAAAACGTGGCTGAGAGCTTCCCACGCTGGGTTGTTCCAAGGTGGCAGAGCAACCTCTGCCCAGCGCTTACCGCCCGAGAGGACCTGGCAGCACAGGGTTATCTTGTGGCAGTCTGTGGCCTCCGTCACACCCAGGTTCCCGGATAGTGAACACATAAACGCCACTAAGGGGTTTTATAAGCCAGGCACCACTGCTCTAAGCTCTTTCCATGAGTTAGCTCATTTCGTCCTCACCACAAGCCCCTGGGGGTGGGGGTTCAGTACATTTTCCTTCAGGTGCCTTTTCCTCTACAACTTACAGAGGAGGAAACTGAGGCCCCCGGAGGTTAAATAATATTCCTAAGGTAACTCATGTGAAAAGTCAGTCAGCAAACAGGCTCAAATCCCTGTGGCAATATTTTGTACTGTGCCACCTTAAACAAGTTACTTAATTTCTCAGAGCCTCAGTGAACCCCTCTGTGAAATGGAGATAATATTCAGTTGATGGGATCGGGGACTATGGGGCACCCTTGCAAACACTGCCAAACCGGACACTTGAGGAAGTGTCCCCCCTTAAAGTTGAACTGGGAGATAAGTCTGGTTGGCCCCTCCTTGAGAGGGGACTTGCCCCTACGGGGAGCTAAGATTGCAGGGGCCACTCTGGGGCAGCCCCCCCCCCCAGTGCCAGCCACGTTGGGAAATGACACTCCCGTCAGACTGAGGCAGGAAGTGAGTCACAGCTCTTCCTCAGGCTGTGAGCAAGAGAACCCCATTGAGGGGAAACAGGGACAGGGCTGGCCCCCTGCGCCATTCCCACATGTCCTCTGGCCCAGAAGAAAGGTCAGCCCAGACAAAAAGCAATAGAGCCGCCTGGGGGGCCCCACCCATCCTGGAGGCTGGCCCCAGGGGAGCTGCAGTGGGCCTTGGCGGGGGCGGGGCTGCCCAGACAGCTGTCACCCAGCCAGACCCAGAGGAACTTCCCGGTTTCTTCCTTCGGAGCAGCTCTGCCCCTCCAGCCCTGCCTCTGGCACAGGCGGACTCTGAGCCGGGCTGCTCAGAGGTGCCTCACTGACAGGGAGGCACAGGAGGGATTGGGCAGGTGAGCTCCTGTCCTCGCTTCACCCAGCGCTTCTCCACTTTTGTCCCTCTCGTATGTGGGGTTTCGTATGACATTGTATCTTATAACAATTCTGCTAAAAAGAATTTGAAAGCCACTCTCCCGGAGAGCCCTGTGGAGAGAATCCCATTTTGCCACAGCTGCCGACTTCTCCCATTATCTCATTGCAGTGCGTCCTGGGGCAGGTGTCCTTGTCTTTATACTCCCAACCACCAAGCTGTCCCCAGAGCCCAGGCCTCAGGATTTGGGGCCTTTGGAGCCCAAGGACCTCTGCAATCCCACTTTATCACTTTGGGGCAGTAGTTGGTAGGACTTGGGCATGTCACAGGAGTCTGGCAGTGGATGGGAGGGGAGGGCCTGAGAAGGGGGTCCCACCTGCCCAGCAGGGCTCCAGGAGGGGCGTCCAGCTGTCCAGGCTTCTCTTACCCTTGGACTGGAGGCTAATCCAGAAGGCTCCTGCGAATAGCCATAGTCCCTGGAGTCACCCCTACTCCAGGTGCTTGTATTATCCCCTGGGTGCTCCGGACGTCTCAGAGCTCCATGCCACCTCAGGCATCTCAGAGCCTTCAGCAGCAGCACCACACCTGGTTTTAATCAAAGTGTCTACACGACATTCATACTTGCATGGAAGGGTGCACAACAGAATTGAATTGGTGTTTGAAAGGGTCAGATTTGAGAGCTCTTTGTTTCCTTTTTTTTTTTTTTTTTTTTTTTTGCTTACCTGTATTTTCCAGGAATGTCTACATTAACTCTTGTAATAATTCAACCTATAAGTCAAGCAGAATCAAATAAAGCACGCCCATACTTCACCGTCCAGCTCTGGAGCACCTGGGGTCCATCCTGACCGCTGCTTCTTTCCCTGCCGGCGGCCGGTGCGACGGTCAGGCTCCTATCCTATCACCGGGCAGGGCCCTTCCAGTTCTGGCTAAACCACTTTGGAAGAACCTTCTTTATATGATGGGCAACAGGGTGTCTGTGGGTGGGGGGAGGAGCTAGAAGTGATTTGGTGGTGACGTATCTGGTCACGCTGGGACTAGCTCCCAGCATGGCCAGCCTTTCTCATCTTCCCCATTTATTGGGGTGGGTCTGCATTTACCTTTTACTGCCTGGCTTTGCCACATCGCAGTCACTTGGCTTAATGGCCTCCTTCCGCAAGCTCCAGCTCTGTGTCTTCTGCCTTGCCTTCTATGCCCAGCCGGTGCTACCCACAATTAGGCACCTAATAAATGCTTTGGGTGCAGTCTAGGCTGGCAGACAGTCACTGAGCAGCTCCTGGATGCTGTGTCCCTTAGAGCTCGTCTGCAGGAAGCCAGAGGCCACATCTGGTAGCGCTGCAAAGAGGTATTAATACTTGAGACCCACCAGGATCTCCCCAAGTTTGTGACCTCCGTGGCCTTGCACCTCCAATAAGCTGCTGCCCTTCCTTCTCCTCTCGATCCAGAAAAGTAGAAACAGTCAATCGTCATAACTTCTGGAGTTTTTTAATCGGTCTGTCATCTGGAACAGGGTTTCTCAACCTCAGCACTATTGACAGCTTGGGACAGATACTTCTCTGTTGTGGGGACTGTCCTGTGTATTGTGGGATGTTCAGCCACGTCCCTAGGCTCTAAACACTAGATGCCAGTAGCACCCTCACTCCCACGATGACAACCAGAAAGATCTCCGGACATTGCCAAATGTCCCTTGGGGGACAAAATCACTCCTAATTGAGAACCACTGATGCAGGGTGACGAGTGTCACGGAGTGGTGGCTGATGTGCGAGGCAGCAGAGTTGCCTGCCAGGAGCTGGCAGTGAGGGAGAAAACTCACAAACCCAAAACGCCCAGCATGGCCATGCAACCGTGGGGCCAGTTAGTGTTCAGGGCCAACAGTCTTCTGCATTTTTGTGACAGTGGAGGACGTCTCTTTCAGAAATGTTAATAACGCCAGATCATGTGGACCAGGCTCCGTTTTCTAAGGCCGGAGGTGCGTGAGCCATAGCAGCATTGAGTATGTATTCAGAGAGCAAATCAGCGGGTGTTTGGGGAAAGGGGTAGGGAGGGATGGGAGGAAACTTTTGGAGGTGATGGATTTGTTTATTACCTGGTTCTTGGTGATGGTTTCATAGGTGTGTGTGTACGTCAAAACATACCAAGTTGTATACCTTAAATCCATGCCGTTTATAGTGTGGCAATTACAGCTTAATAAAGCTATTTGTAAAATGTATTTGTTTAAGGTTTTAGTGCTTGAAGGACATTATTTTGAAAATTCCCTAGCATGGAGTAGCCCATTTCTTTTTCTTTTGAGACAAGAGTCTCACTCTGTCACCCCAGGTAGAGTGCAGTGGTATCATAGTTCCCTGCATCCTCAAACTCCTGGGCTCAGGCGATCCTCTGCCTCAGCCTCCCAAGTAGCTGGCACTGCAGGCATGCGCCACCATGCCCGGCTAATTTTTCTATTTTTAGTAGAGACGGGGTCTCACTCTTGCTGGTCTCAAACTCCTGGCCTCAAGTGATCCTCCTGCCTCCACCTCTCAGAATGCTAGGATCACAGGGGTGAGCCACTGCGCCCAGCTGAGTAGCCCATCTCTTGACTGTGCTAGATAAATAAGGAGTCACTGTAGTCCTTAAAATGAGAACAAAAAAAAAAGGGAGAAAAGAAAACAGAAAAAAGGGAGAAAACACTTGTGGGCCGCAAGGCTGATGGAAGAAAGGAGGTGAAGGAACGGCGAGAACGGTGGGCCCAGGCCTTGTCTGTGAGGCCGGGAGAGCCCGTGCTCCGGCCTAGCACAGGCACCGGAAAGCCTTTCCGTTGGATGATGCCATCAAACTGAGATGTCTGGAACAGCATCATCAGGGGCTGGGGAAATAAAATAACAAATGTCATGCTGGCTGCCAGGGAAGGAACAGATGATTCTGGGAATTATAGTCCCCTGCACTGCCTTTAATCCCTAAAACAAACATTGCTGGGGAAAAGTCAGTTAATACCTGGAGGAGGGGTAGTGCTGTCCCCCAAGGGCACACGGTCCACCTGGGAGCAGAGAGCCGCAGGTTACAGGCTCGTGCCCCAGGGCCGCACCTGGAGGGAGGGTGCCCAGATGCCAGGAGGGAGAGCTGTGAGCGGCCCTCCGGGCGGTGCGGTGCCCTTTAGCTGGCGTAGACCTCCCTCCGGTTAAGAGCGAGGCAGGCGAGCACAGGGAGAGGTTGTGACACAGATAAGTTATCCGTGAAAAGAAAAACCTCTTCGGTGGAGGTTGACTGTGCCCTAGGCATTTCACTCATTCATTCCTCAGATAGCCAGCGAGCACCTACCACCTACCACGCAGGGCCTCTCCCAGTGCTCCGGTCGCAGTGAGGGAGGCCGGCGGGACGCAGGCGAACAGGCCGGTTTGTAAGAGAAGTTCAGATCCTAAGTACGCTGGAAAAACAGAATACAGAGGGCGACGAGGGAGTGCCTGGGGAGGGAGAGGGTTCCACCCCTGGGCCAAGGACGGCCTCTGGGAGGAGATGTTTGAGCCCAGGCTCAAGAAAGAGGCAAAAGTGTAAGGATCTGGAGGAAGGGTGTCGCAGGCAGAAGGAACAGCAAGGCCGTGGGCCTGGGCATCAGCTCATGCAAAAAGGAGCAGGCTGCTCCTGGAGCAGAGTGGGAGGGGATGAGATGAGAGGGGGTCGGGGCGAGATCAGGGAGCATTTGGCAGGCTGGGCCTGGGGGTTGAGTTCGAGTCTCCGTGCAATAGGCAGTTTTTTGAGATTTTACTGATTAACCCTTTCTAAAGGTCCTGACTACCGTGGGGACAAGAGATGTAGGGGGTAAGTGTGGGAACCCACCACAGGTGACCCTCCTGATGGGACATGTTGAGGGACTGGCTTGAGCGAGTCAAGTGACTTTCATAAACCAGGAAGCAGGTTTGTGGGCTCCTGCGCAGGCCTGGGAAGTGGGTGACCCTGCAGGACAAGAGCTGGGGTGCAGCCAGGCCTGCGATCCCACAACCCAACCACTTAGGTGGATTCAGGAGCTTGTCCCTAAACCACACCCCGTGGGCATCTTTAGCAGGGGCTTGGCAGCAAAAGGATGCTCTGAATTAATAGCTGAGACTCCCAGAACGCTCATTGGCTTCACGGGGTCAGGTGCTGGCCTTCCAATGGTCGCCTCGTTTATTGCTCACGACAACCCTCGAGGCATGTACTGTTATCATCCCCATTTCACAGATTAGGGAACTGAGGCCCAGAGAGCTTGCTCAAAGTCAGTCAGGAACAAGACAACCCAGGATTTGAACTAGGGGCAAGAGAGTAGAAAGACTACACACTTAAACCACCCTGCTTTCTGCCTCTGTGAGAGGGCTGGGCTGAGCCAGATGCCGACTCACTCAGGCACGTGGGTGGCTCCACGGTGATTCACATCTGACTCTGTCTTGCACGAGGCTTGTTCACCTGCGTTCTCACAGTGGTACCTGCTGACTTTTTCTGCAACGTTCGTGCCACTGAAGCACTGAACTGCCCTCCCCCACACAAACGTATCAGGACGCAGCACAGGGCTGGTGACCCACCCGGGCCCAGATTCAAATCCAGCTTTGAAAGGCTCTTGAATGCCCCCAGGAAAATTCCTTAATCTCCCAGGGCCTCCTCTGTGACATGGAGTAAGAACAGTGCCTGGCGCATCAGGTGATAGCCGCAGCTGCTCAGCAGAGCGCCAGGCCCAAGGCAGCGGCGGCAGTGACTGTCACACCCTCCTTCCTCCTGAGGCAGGAACGCCCTTCCAGTTGGCTGGCCTAGAAGGCTCCCTGACCCTTCCACGCTGGTCTAATTTCATGGCTGAGTGTCCGCTCTAACTGCAGCTCTTCATTTGGCCCTGTTAGGTGATTTTTCCCAGGCGGGAGAGCTGCCAATCTCCTTGCACGGCTGTCTCCACTCCGTGTGGCCTTGTACCCATTTTACGAGCTGCCTGCTCGTTTGACCTCTTTCCCCTGAGGTCAGAGGTCAGCAAGCAGTTTTCTGAGGCGGTACTTCCAACTTGTTCGCATCATGACACAAGGGCGGGCAGCCTCCTGGGGCAAGCGGACCGGCGGATCGAGGCTGGCAAGGCCCTGCCGGCCGCAGCCGCCCTGGGCCCTGGTGCCTGCTTGGGGCCGAGGGGATCTAGCGCCCATTTCGGGTGTGCGAGTGGGCGATGCGATGCTCTCTAAGGGGCCCTGGAGGCCAAGCCACATGGGGGACAGGTGGCTGTACTGCTTCCCTCCAAAGGTCCCCTCACTGTGCTTGCTGAGTTCTATCCTCGCAGGGTCCTGGCATGGCCGATCTTTGGGAACTTCTCGTTTTTAGAGGGAAGGAATAATTTCCAGAAAGTGTTCTAGGAAGATCGTTCTCCTGGGAAGCAATGGGGCTGTGTCTCGTGTGACAGTGGGCTTCTAATTTGAGCCACGTACATTCCTTTTACAGAAAAGAGACTCTGCAGCCCCCATGCCAACACTGATGTGACATTTTTTTGTGTTGTTAGGTACACATTCCTTCTTACTGCGCCTATGCAGTCATCAATCCAAGATGAACAGGTAATACATGATTGAAAGGTTAAAACTACATAGAAAAATATACATGAAGCGATCTCACAGCTACCTCCGCCCCTTCTACGCAGTCTCCTTCCACACCCGGGCACCGATTTGTATAGGGTCTGATTTATCCTTCCAGTGTTTCTTTTTGCCAAAAAAAAAACTATATATATACACACACAGACATTTTTCTCTATTTTTACAATCCCTTTATCAAGAGATAACATATTAAAATTTGTTTCATTTAGCAATACATCTACATCAGAAAACTGTAACAACAAATATAAACAAAACTAACAAAACTACAAACCCAGTAAAATTCAAAGTAACAATATCAGTTTAATGGGAAGGATGATGTTGTTTGGCTGGAACCAAACTGCTATTTTAGCACCATGGGACTGACCAGTGAGATGGGATCTGCGTTGGAGTTTGACACACGTACGATGCTGCCGTGTGCGGGGAATGACTCAGTCCCCCCCGGTTTTCTGTTTGAGTTACTGCAGTGCTTCTGTTTGCACAGTGGGCTGTTACATCACGCGGCCTTCGCTTGGCTTCAACGCATCATTTACGCATTAAATCCGCTTCTGCTCTTTTCTTGTTAGCCAGCAGCAATTAAAAAGGACCGCTTGATGCCAACACAATCATAAACACAAACGCAAACCTGGGCAGTGAGATCCTGTGTCAACAATAAATCGTAAGGTGGTCAAGCTGAGAGTAATGATAATGAAAGTGATTGTCATGGCTAACTTGCTACGCGCTAGCACCAAGCTAAATGCTTTCTGTGCAAGGCCTTGTTTAATCTCTCCAACAACCCTATAAAATAAGCACTACCCATGTTACAGATAAGAACATTTAGTCTTAGAGGGCTTCAATAACGTGTTCAAGGTCACATGTATAGGAAGGGGTAGGTAGGAGTCAGAATTTGAACCCGTGTCTATCTGACCTCAGGGCCCACCAAGAGCTGCTGGTGGGGGTAGGGACCGCACTATGCTCTTGCCATCACTTTGTGGCCATCACTGCTCACTTGGCCAGGCCCGGCTGGGCTTGGCTGGGCAGGATATGTGGGGCCTGGGGCAGAGAGTTGAAGGGGAATGTGGTGGTCACAGTCCCTGTTGGGGACCGAGGGACCCACCCCCTGGCATTGTGGGCAAAAGTGCGCCAAGCCTGGCCAGGTGACCCTGACTCCTCTCGCCCAACATCAAAGTGAATAAACACACACATGCCAGCAATACCATTTGGAAGATAGTGATCTATGTCTGTGACTGTAACAATGACACTCTGTCAGGTCCTGGCAAACAACTAAGAGTTCTGTATGTTCCTGGCCCTGGCTGGCCACGCTGGGCAGGGGCTGGGCCGTGCTCAAGATGAAAGCACGAACTTGTGGCCCTTGTCCCCCCGCGGCCTCCCACCTTGCTCCTGCCTCCCCTCCTGGCACTGCCATTTGTTCATTCCCCGTGCTGGAGTCTGGACCTGTAGCTCCAAGTCCAGGAGGGGGACAGGGTGGTCAGGCCGGCCTGGAGCTGGAGGCCTCAGCTCCAGTTAGTTACCAAGTCACGGAGCACATCTGAGCTTCACATGGTTCCCGGGCACAGACATATTAATACTTCCAGTCTGAAGAGGAGGGCCGGTGGTGTCCTGTGGGAGCTGGCTGCCACCCTCCCTCCTTAACGGCAGCCGCAGTGTGAGGTTTGGCCTTCAAGCATCAGGACAGAGGCCAACCGGGCTGCCGGGGACCAACTCACACTGAGGTTTCTGTGATAATGCCTGGGCCCTCTCCTATGCCCGGGCACTCGCAGGCCCCCACAGCCCGTCTCGTGGTGCAGAGCCCCAGAGGAGGCACTCACAGTCCTAAGCCAGCAGCAGGGGGTGGCCCCATTCTGTCCCTGCCCTTCTTCAGATCCAGGCCTGGGAACAGGAACACCCTTCCCCCTCCCCACCGGGCCCGGGGCGGCCTGGCCCTTTCTGTTAAGCCTCTCCTCCCACAGGTTATTTGGTTTCCATTTTCCTAGACCAATACAATTGGCTGTAAAAGCTGACGCCCTGTCCCTTTGGTTCCGGGTGCTGAACCAGGTACTCTCTGGGCCCAGCTGTGGGTTCCGTATTGTAGTTCCCTACACGGCCCTCTCTGGGCTCACGTGATGGGACTTGGGTATTCCCAACCTTTCATCTGGGTTTTGTCTACTAGAATTCATCCCTTTCCTATTTAAAAAATGTGGTTTCTTGGATCACAAAAGACACCCCGGCCCCGTGCCTGCCTCATCTCCTCCCATAATCCGTCACCCGTCATCTGCCCAGCCACGCTGGCCTCCCCGTGCCACTCCGTCCCTCCCTGCACTCCCTCCACAGGGACCGCTCCGCCATGACACCCACTTGCCTTTCTGGGACTGTTCTTGAATGTCACCTTTGCTGACTACAACATGTTAAAATGCAAACCACACTCTCCACCTGCTTCCTTGCTTCATCTTTCACCACAGCACTTTTCGCCGTGGGACGGACGTACTCCGTATTCTCGCTCGTCGGCCTTCCTTCCCCCAGCCCCGGCGTGTCAGGGCTGGGCAGTGCAGGGATTTCTGTCTGGTTTGCTCACTGCTGTGTCTCCAATGGCTAGAAAAGTGCCTGGCGCCTAGTGGGTGCTCCATCAATATTTGTTGAATAAATCATTTCACTACAGAAAACTTGAATATACATAAAAACACAAAAGAGAAATAAAAGACGCCTAGAACCTCTATCCCTTCAACTGAGCTCCCTGTCTGTGGAGGCATTCAAGCAGAAGCTGAGCAGCCACTTCAGGGGGTTGGGGTTGCAGAAAGCACATGTGCACCAGATGCAGGGAGGATCATGGGGCCTCCAACTTTCCTGCTCTCAGGGAAATTCAGGATCCTGCAAAATACTTCCTTTCCTCCCCCGAGGCTTTAGGAGCACCTAAAAAAAGCACTGGGCTTTTCCTTGGCCCTCAGCCCTGGGTCAGGAGCCCCCAACCCAGGAGCCTTGGGAAACGGGGCTGGAATCACCTACCAGCGCCACACAAGACCCTGCAGGAGAAAATACAGCAGAGACCTGCTCAGGGTTAGCAAACAGTGACAAAGGGCGGGTGAAGCCAGTCTGGACGCTCACTGGCCCGGGCTGATCTGAGGAATGTCAGGCAGTCCCCATATCCTCAAATGTGTCCCGTCCACCTGCCACAATGTCTGGAATGCCACCATTACAGGGACTTCAGTTCCTGCTTTTAAGATGCACTCTTTTTTATTGTTTTAGAGAAAAGATCTTGCTGTCACCCAGGATGGAGAAGATGCTCTCTTTTGAGGATCAGGTGATTAATCATTGCAGCCACCAGGTCAGAATTTGCATGTCATCCCTGACTGCGTGTTGGTAACGGGGGCATTTCCAGGGCTGCTGCCGGGAACGGAGGCAGACCGAGACCGCTGCTCTCCACGACCGGAGTACCCAGAATTGAAGGCCTCGGGAAGACAGTTGTGACCTCATGCGTGAACCCCCGTGCAGGCACTGGGGCCAGGTATCTGGGGCAGGAAGTGGCTACGAGAAGAAAGAACCAATGCAAAATCTTCTCTTAACAGCTGCATTCTTTCTCCAAGGGCTGAGTCTTCACAGAAATGGGTTATTAGGTCACGTCACCTATGGGTAGCATTTGGGGAACTCCTTGAGTGTGCACAGTTATGGGAAACACACAGCACACGAGCCCCCACTGCCTTGCCCTCACCTGTGGCAGACATTGGTAATCCATCTCCCCACAGCGTTCCAAACAGTCCCTGCTAATCTATCAGAATCTGCACTCGGGGTAAACCTCATGCTGTTGCCAGTGAAAGAGCCATCCCTGAGGGTGGGGCAAAAGCAATGTGTCTTCACCATCCTTGCCCTTCAGGAATCACAGAGTTAGGATTTCACAGAAGAGAAGACTGACTGGAACTCAGGGAGGGAAGGAGGCCTGGCCAAGGTCACACAGGGCATCAGTGGGGGAAGGCAGGTCAGGAGCTCTGGCCATCCCACCTCTGGCCCAGAAGACAGTCTGGCACTGTCACCTGTGACTGGACAGTTGGTCCAAGAGACAGAGCACACGTCTGTGTCCCCATGCCCACATGCCCAGTGGAAGAAGCCATTCTGGCCCCCCATGTCAACAAGTATAGAGCATGCAGGCCCAGAATGCTTGGGACGACTTTATAAAATTTAGACTTCCTGGGCTCCATGAGAAACCTGGGATGCTGTGGGCAGATGTTGGGGAGGCCCCGTGCCTGGGACGTGGCTGTTGATCTGATGCGTCCATTTGAGACTTTGCCCTGGCCCATGCCCAGGGCAAACTCTGCAGTGCCCTGAGACAGAGGCAGCTAGGCCTGGCCCAGCAGGACAAGCCTTGCCTTAGGATGGGTCCCACTCTGGACAGGTCACCTCTACTCTCTCGGCCTCAGATGCCTGAACCATCAATAAGGAAGTTGACGTGTGGCTTAACTTTGCAGAGCCTCGGTTTCTTCATCCATTAAATGGGGATAATGATACCTCCCCTGCTGAGATGTCACAAGAATGGGATGAACTAATTCTATAAAATGCTTGGCATGGTGCCCTGCACACAGCAGGTGCTCAGGGAGGACAGCTGGGATTCTGACCTGGCCTGGGGACTTTTCCAACTGTTAGAGCCCAGCCTGTGACCCAAACCTTCCCGTGGGAACCGTCCACTCCATGTCAACTTTGTTGTTTTCAAAACTGAGATACCTTAGGGTGGGTGCGGTGGCTCACCCAGCACTTTGGGAGGCCGAGGCAGGAGGATCGCTTGAGGCCAGGAGCGCAAGAACAGCCTGGGCAACAGCAAGATCCTATCTCTACAAAAAATAAAAAAATTAGCTGGGTGTGGTGGCACATACTTGTAGTCCCAGCTACTCAGGAGGCTGAGGCAGGAGGATCGCTTGAGCCCAGGAGTTTGAGGATGCAGTGAGCTGTGATGATGCCATTGCACTACACTCCAGCCTGGATGACAGAGCAAGACCTCGTCTCTAAAAAGAGAAAAGAAAGAAAGAAAAAAATAAAACTGAGATGCCTTGGGCAAGCTTAGAGGGTTAGAAATTTGGTTTCTCCTGAATTTGGAAGAGAAGGGCAAGAGAGATGAGGTGCTCTCTTTTTCTGAGAAGCAGCCCAGAAATTGTGACAGTTGCCCGCTGGTGTCCATGTTCTGCTGTGTGCATGTCACTGTGTGTGTGTGTGAGAGAGACAGACAGACAGGGGACCCCTCCCCTTCATGGAGGGGATTCCCAGTGAGGTTGGGGACCATGGTGGGTAGATCAGGAGAGATGTGTACCTGCCTGGTTCTGGCTTCCTGGGGGCGATAGTCCCTGAGTCCGTGGCCCCCGGTGCCACCCCACATCACACAGGTGACACTGCTAAGAGGACAGAGGGGGCACTGGGTGGGAGGAGGAAGAGTGGGTTTGCTTGGTTACTCGTATTTTAAAACAAGAAAACGGCCCATAATGTAGAATTAAAAGCGGCAGCTGGTTATACAATGGTACGTTAAATGAAGTTTACGCACACCCCGAAGAAAACAGCCCCCGACTGAGAGTGGTGGTTGCGAGGTGCTAGGCTGGGGGCTGCACGTTTATTTTCTTCTTTGTTCCTTTCAGACTTTGACAGTGAACACGACTTGCTTCCATTGTCAGAACAGCAGCAATGACAACCACGTTTACCCAGGGTAAACGAAACCCATGGTGTGGGCTGCCATGGGTGGGGAGCTGAAGCTGGGGTGGGCCAGGTCCACCTCTCAGGAAGGGTGAGATCTGGGTCTCCATCCCCCAGGCTGGGGACACCTCCTCTTCTCTCGCCTGGGGGTTAGGTCCAGACCTCTCCTGTCCCCCAGACAGAGGCCCCGTGAGCCGCCTTGCTGGCCCACAGAGGAGCTGTGACCCAGGCACACGCCCGCCAGCGCTGACTCCTTGCTGGGAACCAGGCCAGGCAGCGCGGTGGTGTTTTCCCCACATCCTTTCACCTGCCCTGCAGCCTGTGCTGCACAGCGCGCTGCTGAGTCAGGATCCCCTGCAGAGTGACGGCGGGGTGTGGTGGGACTCGCTGGGCAGCCCCCAAGGGCGAGGCAGGCTTTAAAGAGAGGCTGGAAGCTCAGAGGAGAACAGGGCAGCAGCAGGGACATTCTGTGACCACACCTGCGCCCACCCTCAGAACTGTGGGTCACTCTTTGTGGTCTCCCCTATGACCTTGCCACGATTCTCTGGTCCATGGATGCTCTGGTCTCAGAGCGCCCCTTAGGGCACCCTTCAGGGCTCCAATGCGTGCTCGAGCCAGGCCCTGGCCGGAGCCGTCCCCCTTCTCTCTGGAGCCGCCCTGCAAGGGGGACGTGGCCGGCCCTTCCTTACTCATGGCCTCCGTTTATAGAGGCTGGAAGAGCTTTGGGGCTTTTCAGGGGCGACAGATGCCCTTGGCGTTTGGGGCAGGACAATTCCTCCTGCAACACTGTTCCATGCATTGCAGCAGCCCCTCCCACTAAATCACGTGACAGCTCAAAATGACACCACACCTTTACAAACAACTCTCAAGCTGTGAGTCTGCCCCTGGATGAGACCCCTGAGCTACCGCTCTGCTCCGTCAGGCTCAGGGCAGCCCGGCCACATGGCCTGCTCCTGAGATCGAGGAAAAGTCTCAGGGGAACAGACCCTCTGAGAGAAGAGACAAAGAAGATGGGTCCTCTCTGAGTCCCTGGACCAACACCAGCACCACATACACCTGGGCTTTTCAGGATGAGATTAACAGAGCTGCCATCTCGCTTAAGGTTGGGGTTCCGCAGTTACCTGCAGCCAGATACATTCCCAGCCGCTGCAGGTGAGGACACGGGCACAGATAGGCCACGTCACTTGCCTGAGGTCCCTTCCCTGGACAGGAGTGAAGCCAGGATTCACACCCAGACAGTCTACACTCTGACCCACTCCAGGTTGACGTACGAATTTTTCCTGTGTCTACTGTCTAAAAAGGGCCACAGAAATATTTCCAGCCTCACATGTTCTTCTAGAACCTTACCACTCCCCTACAGGAGACAGAGAGTCTATTTCCCCCTTCCTTTGTGGCTGCCTTGATGAATAAAATGGGGCGGAATTGATGCTGTTTGGCTTCCAAGTCCAGGTCATCAAAGGTGATGAGGTCTCTCCCTCTGTCTCTTGGGATGGTTGACCACGGAACCATCCACCACGTTGGGAGGAAGCCCAGGCCACACAGCAGGGCCGTGTGTAGACATTCCGGCGAAGCCTAAGATCTCTTCTGCCCAGTCACCAGCATCCATAGCTGGCTGTGTGAGCGAAGGAGCCTTCAGGATTCCAGCTGAGGCCGTGCACTGGGTCCTGTCTAAATTCTTGACCCATAGACTCTGTAAACAGTTGTTTTACTCCCTGGAATAGGAGGCTACTAAGAGTTTGGACTTTGAGTTGGCAGCTGCAGGATGCTTCTGACCAGGGGAGCTGTGTGACTGGGGCACTGGCCTGAGTCCCTTTGCAGAGCAGAGGAACAGAAGGCAGGGAGGCCAAGCAGGAGGCTCCTGCCCCAGCCCAGGCCCTGTGAGGAGGGGCCTTAGGGCGTAGAGGAGGGGATGGGGTGGGGGAGAGGGCATAATAGAAAGGGCACAGAATGGCCCAATTGTCCTGTTATCATCTCACCTTGTCCCCAACTTGGCAAGTCATTTTCCTTTTGAAGCTTAACATTTTTACCCATAAAATGAGGGAGACCAAAATAAAAAAAAAAGTTTTCTTCCTGCATACATTCTCCCCAGCGGTTAAGGCCCAGCCTGTGCCCGGCTTCCCCAGGTCCGCCCCTTTGGGGCAGGGGCGCTCTCTCCTCCCAAAGGCTCTGATCTTGCTCCCACCCCTTAAACAGAGCCTCTTTGCACGCATGTCCCGCTTGGTGAATCTTGGTGACCATTCACTTTTATTTTACTTGCCAGGCCACGTCCCTCATACAGCTGTATCACACGTGTGTATCTCCTTGATCACGTTGCCAGTTCCTCCCTCCTGGTGCACACGTATGAGAGCTTCTGTCGCGTCTCTACCCGGGGCAGGAAGTGCCAGATCACGGGTGTGCTCACCTTTGACCTGCAAGCTGCCGCCTTGGGCCCCTTCCAAGTGGCCTTACCAATCTTCTCCAGAGGGCGTGTCTAAGGGGTCCCATTTGGGTCCACGTCTGGTAATATCGGCAGCTTTTGTCTTCAGTTTTTACAATCTGACGGATGAGACGTACTGTGTCCTTGTTTTAGTTTACATTTCCCTGATACCAGTGACGTAGGGCCTCTTTTTCATATGATTATTGGCCATATTGGGTTGGTTTTTTTCCTATGAGATGCTTGTTCATAACTCTTGCCAAATTTTCTGTTGGTTCGGTTGTCTTTCTTCTTGGTTTGCAGAAGTCCTCTACACATCCTGGATACCAACGTCCTGCTGGTTATACGTATTGCAGATATCTCCCCCATATTGTGGCATATCTTTTAATCTTACTTGTGGCATTTTCTCCCATCCGAGTACTAACCAGGCCCGACCCTGCTAGCTTCCGAGGTCAGACGAGATCGGCGCGTTCAGGGTGCAGTGGCGTTGAGCGAGATGCCGGGTACACAGCTGGGTTCACTTTGTGAAATTTTACCAACCTGCACATTTATGACTTGTATACTTTCCTTTATGCATGTTATAATTAAACAAGAAGTTTACTTAGAAAATAAATTGTTCCTTACCCTGAGGTCATAAAAATATTCTTCCATATTTTCTTTTAAATGTGTTAAAATTTTGCTATTTGCATGGAAGCCCTGAGCGCACCTGGAGCTGTGTGCGGTGCTAGGTGGGGATCTAATTTTACTTCCGCCATATGGATCGCCACTTGTCTCCACGCCGTTTATAACAGAGTCTCTCTTCTCCCCTCTGGTTGGCGAGGGCTGTCTTACAGCAAAGTCTCATCTGCGCAGGCTCTGTCTCTGGGCTCCTGTTCCATCCATTTCTTTTCTTTTCATCCTGATGCCAAAGCCATTCTGTCTTCATTTCTTTAAAAAGTTTTAGTGTCCGCTAGGACCCACTGGAGGCCTTTAAGACGAGGAATGGTTGGGATGCTGCTGGGATGAGGTCACTGTGACGGGAGGAGAATGGGTTGCAGAGGCTGCGGCTGAAGGGCCGGGATCCCACTGCGGGCTCTGCGGGGCCAGGCGGAAAGCGAGCGCCTGGCCCGGGGAGGCCGGGGCTGGGCTACAGCACACAGGACTGGCTGAGGGTCGGACACGGAGCAAAGAATAACTCCTGCCGATGTAGCTGGAGGGTGGCGGAGCCACTTGCTGCGGTGGGAAGGCCTGACGGGTGTGCACTCGGTGCCCGATGGTCCGGAGGTCTGAATGAACGAGTGGGGGCAGTGGAGAGGCCGCCCCCCACCTGCGGCCCTTACGCCCGAGTCCTCGGGAGGATTAAGCACCACCCTCCTTGTTTTGCACGGTTGTTTCAGTGGGTCTGTAACATGTCCCCCAGCAGGACTGTCATTGCTGGGGGGGCATCTTCCCTGTCTATGTGGCAGTACTGTTCCACCCCCAGCCAGGTGCATCACTGGGCCCCCAGGTCCTTGGTCCCAGGCCACAGGCTCATGAAAGGCTTCCAGTGCCGCAGGATCCAGGGAAGGTGGGGCCAGGCCCCTAGGCGGTGGTCTGGCTCTGTCACCATGGAAGGCCTCGGTTAAGGAGGTGGCCTGTGTGAGCCTCCATGTCCTTTGGGGGTGTGCTATTTGCCAGCTCAAAGTGAGGGCCCCTGGGTCTCACTGGGCGAGAGGGAGGCTCCGCTGTGGAGAAGCTCACAGCCGCAGCGGCGCTGCCCGGGCCGGGCTCAGACCAGGCGCTTTGGACTGGAGAGTAGCTGTGTTTACAGCCCGCCCTGGCTGTCTCCAGCTGCTGTGAAAACACCTTTAGTCCATAAAGCGTGGAAGCTGCATCTGCCGCGCAGGCTGAGTCATTCCTCTGAGCAAGCCCTCGGCGGGGCTGTGTTTTTGGCCAGGCCCAGGGCGGGGCTGTCTGTGGTCGGTGTTTACCCTGTGGGCAGCCCCAGGTGGCCTGGCAGGCCGCTGGGGCCTGGGGGGGCCGGGCTTCTTTCAGTAACTCATTGACTCAGGAACTATTTTTAAGCCCCTTCTCTGTGTGACAGCCAGCCTGGTCACCAGGATGGCTGAGGAGAAGACAGAAGGGAGGGACCCGTGGGGTCTCAGACCCGCACATAACGGAAGGGCTGTGCAGAGGGGACAGGAGGGGGGAAGGAGCGCGCCTGGTGCTGCGGCGCATCCACCTGGGAGTCCCTGGCCTGAAGCGCTCTCCAGCCTGCCTCACCTTGGCCAGAGGTGACCTTCAGCCTGGGGCCCAGCACAACTCTTGGCTGCACGGGAAGGAGGGAGGAGCAAGGAGTGGAAGAAACCCATTTGTCTTTTTTTTTTTTTGAGACAGAATCTTGCTCTGTTGCCCTGGCTAGAGTGCCGTGGCGTCAGCCTAGCTCACAGCAACCTCAAACTCCTGGGCTCAAGCAATCCTCCTGCCTCAGCCTCCCAAGTAGCTGGGACTACAGGCATGTGCCACCATGCCCGGCTAATTTTTCATATATATTTTTAGTTGGCGAATTAATTTCTTTCTATTTTTTTTAGTAGAGACGGGGCCTCGCTCTTGCTCAGGCTGGTCTCGAACTCCTGAGCTCCAATGATCTTCCCGCCTTGGCCTCCCAGAGTGCTAGGATTACAGGCATGAGCTACCGCGCCCAGCCGAAACCCGTCTTTCTTAAGTCCCCAGGTCATGCCAAGCCCTCAGCTAGCCTGTTCTCTTAGGGCCTCAGCCTGGTCCAACCATCCTGGCCATTTGCTGGCCACAAGGCGTTGAGTTAGTGACGTCACCTCCTAAATGTTATTCCCTTGTCTGCCTCATCTTCCTCGTCTGGCCTTTGGCGGCTGTCGTGGGGGCCAAGCAAAACGATGCAAGCAAAGGCACGTAACCAACAGCCGCCTGTGTTCTCATAAATAGCGACGTGCTTAGCGTCGAGCCCATGCTGTTCCAGGCGCTGTACTAAATGTTTTTCTCCCAGCAACTGAGTTTCCTCCCAGTAATTCATTTAATCCTCCCAGCAACTTTGCAGTGATTTCTCTTTTTAGTCCCATCTCATAGACCCAGAAATTGTCTGTCCTTAAAGCACTTAACGTACGGAGATGTTAAGTAACTTGCCCGGGGCCACAGAACAGTACCGGTGTGACCAGAATTCTGATCCAGGCAATAATAATTTATATATTATTAACTCAATCAGGCAGGTTGGATTAAATTGGTGTTTCTCAGTGTGAATTCCCCACACTCTCATCTCTGGTCCTTTAAGAAAAAATTGTTTCATAGTCAGATAAGCACGGAAAACACTGGAACATTGCATTCTCCTTCTCCTTCTGGGAGAGTCCTAGGGTACTTTATTATATTAAAGACTCTCAGGAGCCCTGTGTTTAAAAGGGAAAAAAGCAAAACCCACCTGTTTGTGTTTAACGCAGCATTTCCCAAGCTGAGCCTCAGCTCTGAGGAGCCCGAGCAAGGGGAAGCCGGAGCCGCGCAAGCTCACGAGGGCCTGGCGAGCTTCCGCCGCGGCCTCCCGGGGCTTGTACTGTCTTATGGGAGCCCCGTGCACCACCTTGGTCTTAGGACCCTGTATTGTTCCTTTGTTCTTTCATTCATTCATTCATTCATTCATTCATTCATTCATTCTTTCTTTCAAACGAATATCTCTTGATCTCTCTAAGGCACAATGAGAGGAGGGTAAGACACAGCTGTTTTAAGAATGCCATAGGTCAAGCACCACGTGTACTCACCATCAAATTGGTATTAACTGATCAACATTTAAGTGCATATATAGTAATAACATTCATCGGGTGTCGGGCAGGTGGGAGGGGGAGGAGGGGATAAGTATATTCACACCTAATGGGTGCGGTGCTTACCGTCTGGGGGACGGACACGCTTGAAGCTCTGACTCGGGTGGGGCAAAGGCAATATATGTAATCTAGACATTTGTACCCCCGTAATATGCTGAAATAAAAAAAATGTATGAGATGACAGTATATAGATTTACCTTGTACCCCAAATTTAATTATTTGGGGGAGAAATTGGAAAAACATAGAAAAATCCTAAGATGAAAACAACAAACAGCCATGTTCTATAAATATTAAGGCATATTTTTCCAGCCTTTTATCATCAAAAATGTGTCAAATAATATAGGAATGCATTCTCTTTTAATAAATAATTAGAATGGCAAAAGAGAAAAAAAGAATCTCATAGGTCTGAGCAGGGAGACAGAACAGTGTGATCAGGAGTTCAAGGGACCAGGGGAGCCCAGCAGATGGCACCGAAACCAATCTGGGAGTCAGAGGAGGCTTCCTAGAAGAGGTGTGGGCTGAGCTGCTCAGGGGAAGGGCTGTGGGTGTTCAGGGTTATGGGAAAATATTCGCATGTCTGTGGGGAACTATGCATTAGCTAGACTCTAGGACATCCCCTGGATTTTCTGATTCCGTTCTATGAGGGCTACGTGCAACTCCATGACTGGAGGTAACTGGCAGCCGTGCAACATCATTCCTGTCTGCAGACCTGTAGATGTGACACCCCTGTGGGAGACCCGGTGGCCGCCCGTCCCAGCCTCGCCTCCATTCCCACACTCGCTTCCACACTCCTGACCGGGGAGTGAGTCTGTTCTTCAGATTTCATCTGAACCAGCTGTGACATTTATCCGTTTCCCTTAAATCAATTTAAGAGTAGAATAAAATCTTTAACACATTCTTTTTTTAAAAATCTATGCATGACAGTCATGATTTTTTAAGAAATAAACCAAATAGCAGACAGCCATGATTTTGTCTCTTTTTTGAGACAGAGTCTCACTCTGTTGCCCGGGCTAGAGTGCCCTGGCGTCAGCCTAGCTCTCAGCAACCTCAAACTCCTGGGCTCAAGCGATCCTCCTGCCTCAGCCTCCCGCCACCATGCTCTATTTTTTTCTAGATATTTTTAGTTGTCCAGCTAATTTCTTTCTATTTTTTTAGTAGAGACAGGGGTGGGGTGGGAACGGGGTCTCGCTCTTGCTCAGGTTGGTCTCGAACTCCTGAGCTCAAAGGATCCTCCCGCCTCGGCCTCCCAGAGTGCTAGGATTACAGGCATGAGCCACCACCGCGCCTGGCAGATTTTGCCTCTTTTTGAGAAGTATTTTTTGAAAGAATGACAGTGAGAGAGACTCACCAGGCAGAGGGCATGCGTGTTCCCAGCTCGGCCACTGAGCGGGAAGCCTGACGTGGATCCGTAGCAGAGTGGACCACTGGGAGCTGCTGAAATGGGCGGACTCTTCGGCCCCCACTCAGGAAGCGTAGAGGCAGCTGGAGGAAATTGAAACACTGTTAGGGATCAATGGCCAGGTGTTGGCACAACCGGGGATTTCATGACTAGGTATCACCTTCGAGTTGGTACGGTTGCAGTGGAGCTAAATGTTATCTTCTGGCAGTGCTACTGAAGTGGTCCCTCCCCACCCGGTAGGGAGCCCACAATGGGGCACGTGCCACCTTTTTTTAATGAGTTAACCCTGCTAACAAACACAGGCACAACTCACCAAGAACAGAGTGATTGTGGACACAGCTATGTGTCCACAAATGCTTACTAGAATTGCTAGTCCTAGGCACAGCAACGCTTAAATCAATTAGCTAAAGAATTCCTGAAATGCTTAAAAAAAAAAAAAAGGCAAAAGAAACTGGACTCTCCATCTAAGAATGCTGTGTGGCCGGTGCGGCGCTGGAAGGGGCCTGGCCGTGGGCGCCTGCAGCCCAACCTGGGGTGAGTGGCCTGGGCCGGCCTCGCGCTCTGGTGTGATCTCACTTCTCTTCCTCTTCCTTCTTGTCCATTTGCTGCTCGGGGCTCCAGCAGAGGACTAACGGTGAAACCCCCTTTCTTGTCATCTCCAGGGACAGGCCCTGCTTGGGGGTCCCTCAGCCAGGCACCACTTTGTCCCTTGAGGTCCCGGCTCCCCGTGGTGTGGTGCTGTCAGGGGTGTTCATCGGTGCATGAGCTCTGGGCACATGTGATGTGCCAGGCACTGTGCTGGGCGCTGGGGAGTCGGCGGTGACCCAGACACACTCTTGTTCTCATGGAGCTCCTGGGTCATTGGAGTCAGGGCTGGGACGAGGCGCCCAAGGGGAAGCCCCAGGGGACATCCCTGCAGCTGAGGGGTCAGAAAGGGGAAGAAAAAGGCCATCCCATCACAGCAGACACTCCAGAGGAGGCCTAAGAAGGTAGGGGCCAGGACGGAACTGAGGGGCAGACACAAGAACTGGACCCATTTCCCTGGGACTAAGGGGTGAGTGGGCTGTCCCTGAACACTCAGGCCTCCTGCAGGGGAGGGTGGGGGTTCCTACCTCAGCTTCTACCCTGGCACGGGGCCCAGCAGGAACCCCTCTGCTCCCCCAGCTCTGCTTCCTCTTTGACTTGCACAATAATCTGCCCAGACCAGCTTTGTACCTTCTGCACGCAGGGCTGGAGCCGGCCCTGCCCTCTGCCAAATTAGAAAAGCTCTCAAAACAAGAAAGCTTGCTGGTGGCTCCTGGGCAGTCTTCACGGAGAATCAGCTCTTGGGGACCTGCTGGCTCTGGTGAGAGCTTGGGTCAGTCCCAGGTGAGGAGCTCTTTGATATAGCCCCCTCCTGGCATAAGGCCCAGAGTCCTGTCCACGGAGCATGCTGGAGCCTGGTCCCCAGAGAATTTCTCCTACACACACCCACGTGCACAGGGATGTAGGCAGGTGGTCCGCACAACGCTGCTTGTCTTAGCAAAGGACTAGAAATAACTTGGGTGTCCAACGGGAGGGGACTGGCAATTCCGGGCATCCATGCAGTAGCGTGCTGGGAGTTTTTAAAAAGAAGGAGATTCCCTGGAGTGTGCTCACATGTGGGGAGACAGCTCCTGTGCCCCCACGTGGGCACTTTGCCTATTTTGTGCCCTTAGAAGCTGTCACAGAGGCCTCAGAGATCAGCCCCCCTGCTCTGCGCGTCCGCGGCCCTCGCCCGGCGATGCGGCAGAGAAGTAAGATGGAAGATGGAAAGTTTCAGGGCCCAAAGGGTCTGCCAATCCCAGCTGTGTGGCCTTCAGTGACCTATTCTGCACTTGTGGCCTCACCTATAAAATGGGGACGATTTGTCTGCCTTGTAGGTGAGACGAGCGTCTGGTGTACAGAGCGGGTGTGCAATGCAGGTGAATGCAACTGAGATTTTTCCCGGTGGGGGTGTGTGCAGACCAGAGACAAGGGCGGGGTCCAGGGAGATGTCCCTGATCCCTCTGCAGGGAGGAACAGTGGCTCCCGTGCTCATGCCCTGCCTGTCACCTGCTCTGTGTGTGTTGGGGGCGCTGAGCCGCCTCCGTAGCAGACGGCGCGCCAGCCAGCCAGCTGGGAGGGGATGAGTTCACGCCACTGTTTCCTGAGATGGGGAGGAGGGCACAGCAGGCAACACCCCCGAGCCTGCCCTGAGCCTGCCCTGGCCCGCTGTGTGCTGGGGGCTCGCCCTGGCGCTGTCTGCTTGGCAACCTCACTGTGTGTGGGGTTTAGAAGATGTGATTTGGGGCGAGGGTGTGGGGGCTGGTAGAGATGGTGTGGGTGACATTTTCCAAGGATTTGCAGGGATGTGGGGGACTGAGCTGGAAGAGATGGAGCCTGGGGAAGAGGGTCCCCCTGGACCTTGAGGCCGGTGTCCAGCACTGTCTGGAATCTTCCGTGGTGTCCGACAGTGCCCCCCGTGACTCCTAGACCCTCTGCTGGCTCCACAGGGGCCTCTGTCCTGGGAAAGGCGGGCTTTCTGTTCCTAGGTGCACTTTTATCGCGTGGAAGAACGGACTCGACTTCCCCTTTCACGTCTCTCCTCCTCCTCTAAGCCCTTTCTCGTCGCTCTTTCCAACAAACCTTACGCTAAAAATAGCTAACGTTTCACGCGTCATCTCCGTGAGTCCCGTCACGGAGCTTACCGTGTGCCTGCTGTACAGACGAGGACACGGAGTCACGCAGGGCGGGGGCTCGGCTGAGAACGCCCAGCGCGGGAGCACCCACGAGGCCGGGAGGGCTCAGGGATAAGCGACGGGACAGAGCCAGGCGGCTCAGGGCTCGCAAGGCGGCAGGGGCCCTCCCGGGGCGGGGGCAGGGATGTTCGGGAGGCTTCCGGAGCAGGGGGTCGGAACCTGGGGGTGAGGAAGGAGGGTAGGAAGGGGATTCTGGGAGGAGGAAAAGGTGCAGAGGCCAGGCCAGGGAGGGTGGCAAGGGCGCTCGGGCCGGTGTGGCCAGAGTGAGGCTGTGATGGACAGGGCAGGTGTCGGCCGCGCGGGAGGCGGCCGGGCGATGAAAGCCGGTGGGCCTCGAGGAGCTCCAGTGCCAGCTAGAGTGGCGCCCGCCGCAGGGTCTCAGGATCCCAAGACTGGGACGGGCAGCTCTGGGAAGAGGGGCTCAGGTGACAAGCTCCGTGCTTCTTCCTTCCGACAGGGGCTGAACACCGCGGGGACCAGCAATCAGCTTCCCCTTTCCAGCTCCTCCCAGGATTCCGCTGCTCAGACAGGGAATCTTCTCTCTAGCTGGGACCTCCAGAGACTCCGGGTCCTCCAACCGTCTTCCTGAAAACCTTATGTATATTCAAGTGTCAGTGACTCGCCCAGCTTAAAACGCAGCTTCTCCACTCTGGCTGCTCAGAAGAACCATCTGGGGGGTGTGTGTGAAGGTGACGACCATTGTTTTTATAAGAATGATACAATGCTCATGCTGAAACAAAGCAACAAGCAATACAGCAAAATACAAAGAAGGAAGTAACAAAAAGTAACAGATTCCTCCAATTAGACCAGCTTCATGAAGGTAGAATTTTTTTTTTTTTTTACAGACATAATCGAGCTCTGCTGCCCAGGCTGGAGTGTAGTGGTGCAATCACAGCTCACTGCAGCCTCCAACTCCTCTGATACTCCACCCTCAGCCTCCAACTCCTCTGATCCTCCCCCCTCAGCCTCCCAAGCATCTGGGATGACAGGTGTGCACCACCACGCCTGGCTAATGTTTTAAAATTTTTTGTAGAGATGGGGTCTTGCTATGTTGCCCAGGCTAGTCTCACCTCAACCTCCCAAAGTGCTGGGATTACAGACGTGAGCCACGGTGCCTGGCCTAAAGCAGGATTCTATCTGCTCTGTTCTCTGCTGTATTCCCAGCACCCAGAACTTCCTGGCACAGAGTAGACATTTAATAAAGCCCACTCTCCTGTGTTAACATTTGGTGAATGTCCTGTGTACACAAAGAAGTTTGGAGAGATAAAGACAGGTGGTGCTGGGCTCAGAAAGCCATACCCCAGACTGGCACTCAGATGTGCTGAGAGGCCTTAGAAGCTGCCTCAGAATCAAGGCTCTTTAGCTTTTTTTTTTTTTTTTTTTTGAGACAGAGTCTCACTCTGTTGCCCAGGCTAGAGTGCCGTCGTGTCAGCCTAGCTCACAGCAACCTCAAACTGGGCTCAAGTGATTCTTCTGCCTTAGCCTCCCGAGTAGCTGAGACTACAGGCATGCGCCACCATGCTTGGCTATTTTTTTTTTTCAGTTGCCAGCTAATTTCTTTCTATTTTTAGTAGAGACAGGGTCTGGCTCTTGCTCCGGCTGGTCTCAAACCCCTGACCTCAAGGGATCCTCCTGCCTCAGCCTCCCAGAGTGCCGAGGGACTACAGTGGGATGACGGGGACATGCATGAGCCACCGCGCCCCACCCCTTCAGCCTTGTCTTGTTCCCTCCCTACCCCCAAGTAAAGGGAGGGGCTTTCTCTGGAATTTCCTTATCTGACTAAGAAAGCTTCTTTGTGGGAAGAAAAAAAAACCCACACAATTACTTAAGATCCCCTCCCTAGGAATCTCACCAAATAACCGGGAAGGATCAACCACCGGGGAAAGAGAAGAGCGTGGGTGTTGGCCCAGACAGACTTTCCATCTCCTCTTCTGAAGCAGCTCCAAGATTACCTGGGGGACTTCAGCTGCTTAATAAGACGAGCTTTGTTCCCCAGCAGTTCTGCCCCTTACCTGCCCGTGGCTGGCCGGATCTAGCTCCCCCCGAGAACCCCGCACTGACCACTGTCTGAGTGCTGGGCCTGTTTATCCCCCCACTCGCCTCTCCCCAGTGAAGAGGGAAACAAACAGCCCCTCTCGGAGGGGTGACGGCCATGACCCTTTACTATGGGGAGGGAAGGGATCACCCCATTTCTACCCCTACAGTTCAGAAAAGGGAAATAGGTCCAAATAATTTTACGTTGCCCAGGCTGGTCTCGAACTTGTGGCCTCAAGCAATCATCCCGCCTCAGCCTCCCAAAGCAGTGGGATTACTGGCCGGAGCCATCGTGCCTGGCCCCAAATAACTTTAAAAGATGGGATTGTACCATATGTGCTCTATTTCAAACTGAAAGTATTTACTTTTACTTGAGTTTAATACAAAAAGAAAAAAAGAATAAATGCTGAATCTTAGATAAATATTTACTTTCCACGGGAGATATTAGTTCATAAATGGATTTCTCTAAGCTTAAGAAAAAAGATAATGAAGCTCATTAAGAGACCGGAGTCTTGGGGAAAAAAAAACAAACGTTTCCCCCAGAGCAGGATCAATAACTCCTTGGCGGACAGGTGGCCACCTCCCCTCCACCACCCAGCTCCTGATTTTGATGGCAGTATCTTTACTTCGTCAAGGTTTGTAACACTCACACTTTGTTTTGCAACCGTCCTTCTCCCGGTGTTTAGTCTTAGTCCTGTTTTGAAATAGATTCTGCTTTGGTTTTTTTTCCATTCTGGTTTTTAACCACATTTTGTTCCTGAGTTTTCCATTTTGAGTCATCTAATGATTGTATCAGAAAAATTTGTAAAACACTTTGAAATAGACCCTCCTCCAAAATGTTACTGGAACGTTCCGTAACACGTGGAGCTGTCTTATCTAATTCCGCAGGGGACCTGTGTCTTTCGCCCTCTTTCAGCATATCTAAGCCGTAGAAAACATAGCAATGAGGCGATGCCCGTCCACAGAAAGGCCAATGGATTGTGTCCTTGGGGCGCAACTGATTTTTGCCCCGTGGTTATTGATCAGTTTTGCGTTTCTGTGTGGTTCCATCCCAGCATTCCTTATTTGCCTATATAGTATTTGTATGTGTTGTTCCAGTTTTCCTTTGAGCCAGTTGTAACATATCACTTATTCCCTATTTAATGAGTTGAATATAATTTTTTTACATTTTATTTTTTTATTTTCATAATAGCCAATATGGAATGAATACAATTTTTGATGCACGTTCATTTTATATTTCTATGAGAGTCGTGATTTTTTTTTTTTTTTTTTTTTTTTGAGGCAGAGTCTCACTCCGTTGCCCGGGCTAGAGTGCCGTGGCGTCAGCCTCGCTCACAGCAACCTCAAACTCCTGGGCTCAAGCGATCCTCCTGCCTCAGCCTCCCGAGTAGCTGGGACTACAGGCATGCACCACCATGCCTGGCTAATTTTTTTCTAGATATTTTT
>CAUYRT010091360.1:0-11519 GCA_963574885.1 Lepilemur ruficaudatus | reverse complement strand
TGAGACGTGGGGGTGCTGCCCGCTGTCGTGATTCGGATCCACGCAGTGTATGCTGGCAGCATGTTCCTGCTGGCGGCTCTCCCTTGCGTGTGTTCTACACTCACCTGCGGACACAGTCCACGTGTAGAGTCCTTCGTATTTTCTGTGTTCTCTCCGTCTGTGGTCAGTGTCACTTTTATTTCTGCCTTTCCAGTTCTCGCACATTCTAGTCTCTGTCTCACACCTGGCGCTTCCCGGACCCCCGGGCAGAGGTGACCCCAGGTGGCGACAGCAGGTGTCGCTGTTCCTTCCCGAATGTCAGAGGGAAGTTTCCGCATTTCGCCACCATGTGTGACGACAACCGTGGGTTTCTGTAGAATCCTGCGTGAGTTGGATTCTCCTTTCGCTTTCTGGTCTGATGTGGGGTCTCACCGTACACTGCCGTCAGGATCGGTCAAAGGCTTCAGGTCCCTGGAATCTGTTAATATTTTATCCGGGCACAGTCTGTGAGAACGACTGGCCTGCGCCTCTCCTTCCGTCTGACCTCCTGGTCAGGTGTTGGGGTGAAGATGATGCAGAGCTGGGACTGTCGCCCCCTTGTCTGTGCTCGGGAGGTGCTTGTGTGGGGGGCGTTGGACTGTCCTCAAATGTTCAGTCAGTCACACAGAATCCACCAAGGCCTGAACTTCTTTCGTGGGGTTACTTTTAACTAAAGATTCATTTCTAAAACAGATATAGGACTACTAAGACTCTGTTTCTGCCGGGCATGGTGGCTCACGCCTGTAATTCTGGCATCTGGGAGGCTGAGGGGGCAGGATCGCTTGAGGTCAGGTGTTTGAGACCAACCTGAGCAAGAGTGAGCCCTCATCCCTACCAAAAAAAAATACAAAAATTAGCCAGGTGTGATGGTGGTGCCTCCAGTCCCAGATACTCAGGAGGCCGAGGCAGGAGGATCTCTCCAACTGAAGAGTTGGAAGCTGCAGTGTGCTAGATTGTGCCGCGGCACTCTAGCTAGAGCCATAGAGCAAGACTGTCTCAAAAAAAGAAAAAGAAAAGAAAAGAAAGTTTTCAGTTTCTTTGTATGGCTGTTGGGTAAATTGTGCTTTTCTCAGAATTCTCCGTCTTATACAGGTCATGTCATTTATTGGCACAGAGTTGTTTGCAGTATCCTTTTATCAGCCTTTTTTTTTTAACAGGAAGAAAAGTCTCACTCTCTCACCCTGGCTAGAGTGCAGTGGCGTCATCATAGCTCACTGCAACCTCAGACCCTTGCGCTAATGCAATCCTCCTGCCTCAGCCTCCGAGCAGCTGGAACTATAAGCGTGCACCACCACGCTGGCTAATTTTTCTATTTTTTTAGTAGAGACGGGGTCTTGCTCTTGCTCAGGCTGGTCTCAAATTCCCGGGCTCAAGCGATCGTCCCGCCTCGGCCTCCCAGAGTGCTGGGATTGCAGGCGTGAGCAGCCGCGCCCGGCCCTTTATCGGCTTTTGCCACCGGCAGGCCCCGTGGCGGCATGTTTCGTGCCCCTGCTGTTGGTTCTCTTTGTCTCCTCTCTTCGCAGACAGTCCTATCTGTCCAGTTTCTGTCTTCAGAGTTTTGCTGCCTGTCGGCCCCTCTCTACGGTACCGTTTTCTCTTCCTTCCCAGTCTCACGTTGCTTGTCCTTTCCATCGACTTTCACGGGGTGAGTTTGCCGTTGTCTTTCTGGTTCCTTGAGGTAAAAGCCCATGTCGTTGATTTTTAGTCTCTCTTCTTCCGTGGCATATTCTCTGGTCTATTTAGACATACATTTCTCTTTAAGCAGGATTTAGTGGCATCCCATAAATTTTGACATGTCGTAATTTCATCGACTTTAAAATAGTAACTTTTCCTTATTATAAGAAGCAGTATCTGCTCAATGCCCTAAACTCACAAATCAGAAAAAAACAGTGGAAATAAACAAAGCAGCCTGCTTGCCCCACCCAGAGACCCCTCAGTGAGCACCGTGGGATACGGCCTTCCAGTGTCTTCTTTCCGTGTACGTCAACGTCCTTTTCAAAAGCGATGGGCTTGTTGTTGTCCTGTAGCCTCTGCCACCCCACCTCCACCTCCTAAAGTGATTCCTTTGTAGTCTCGTAAAATGCCGGACCGGGTGCGCAGCCGCTCTCCGCTCTCCGCGGGCAGCGTGTGCCGCGCCCACCAGGAGCAGCGGACCAGAGCGCAGACTGCCGCGCGCCCGGCTGGCTGGAACGGCCCAAAGCGGGAAGACGCTGATAGCGGCCGGGCACCCTCCGTGCTGGTCTCAGCGGGTAGCGCCAGGGGTTGCTGTGGGGAGATAAACACCCTGTGGATGTTTATCTCCAAATTAGTGGAGTCTGGCATGTTTTGTAAATAGACACTGATGGGGAGAGGTTTAGCTTTTTTAAGTTGAACCTGGGAGATTAAAATTCGGTAGACATGCCACGGTCCTTTCTTGAATGTTAATGTTTTGCAGGCCAGCTCAGGGGCGGCGGCTCAGAGCTGTCTGCGCTGAGGTCCCTGGCAGCCGTCGACCCCCAAATGAGACAGAAGAGGCTGTATCCAAAATTCCACTGGTTGTTGAGGAGAGAGAGAAAAGGCGCCAGTTGTGGGCTGGACGGCCCCCTCCTACCGTGACTTTATGAGTAGCGTGGGCTTCGCGCCAGGTGGAAGTCGCAGGTTCACAGTCGTGGGTGCCACGCGCGTCCAGAGAGAACCGAGAGCTCCATTCAGAAAGCAGGGACGTGTGTTGACGCTGACACCAGCTGGGCCCATCCGTGTCAGGTGACGGAGATGAGGGTTAGCACTGGGGAGAATACTTTGTGTATTTGCAGGGTGCAAAACAGGATGTGACTTCCGATCACGTCTGTGGGGTCTCGGGCCATGCGTGGACCTGCAGCGCCAGGTCTGGGAGCAGCGCCTGGCTCTGACCTGCAGGCTCCACCTGGCGCAGCTTGGGTGTGACCTCTGCGGGCCGCGTCCTCGGGCTGTTGCGTAAACTGGTCTGAACTACGAAAGCTGCTTGGGGGGACCACGGAGCAGACGGCCGGCACGTCTTATGCCTGCGTTCGGAGGGCAAGGCGAAAGCCCGAAGTTACAGGGAAACGGTTTTGTTCGGTTTTTGTTCTTGCCTCTATACAGTGTTTCGTGGGTTTCATGCACATTATTTAATCTTGATTTCTCACAATTCGTGATGCGGGAGATTGCAGCTCAGAAAAATAGAACGAGAACCTCCTAAAACTGAGAATTGTCCAAAAACCAGACCCCGACGTGGGCCGGCGGCAAGCTTTGCTGCTCCACACCTGCTCAAGCAGCACCCAGGAGGGCGCGGCACAGACGTGGTGTGGGCGCCGTGCAGGGTTTTAGGGTCACGTGCCCTCCAGTGCTGCGCTCTGTCTCCTGCCACCCCCGCCCAATGCCAGCTGTTCGCTGGAGACCTGGTCGTGCTGGTGCCGTGGCCCTGGCCAGCCTCCTGGCGGCTGGGGGTGCAGCCGTGCGCAGGCCGTGCGCAGCGCGACCTGCCCTGTCTCCCGCCACACGCCGCTGTCCCAGCTTCTGAGAATCTGTCCTCAGCATCTCCTCTCGCCCAGCGACGGCACCTGCTGGTCTGGGCTTGGCCGTGGCGGCCACAGTCACGCTAGGACTTTTCTGCCCGAGAGCTGTTGCCAGCTGTCTCCCGCACAACAGCCGCCTGCTTTGTTTAAGTGGCTGCTTTTGTCAACCTACAGCCAGGCTTCATCTTCGCGTCCCACGTGACCTTTTGCTGACTCGGATGTGCAGGTCATCGTTAGAAGGGACATAAATAAACTGTAGAAACATAAGAAACATGATTTTCTTTCCCAGATCCTAGGAATAACGAAGTTTTACCCCCAGTAAAACTGAAGCAACCCTTGCAGCTTTAAAAACACGCCACATCCCACAATCGTACAGCTGTGAGCGTGCGTGCAGTGCGCGGGCTCTTCTGGAAGGGAACGCAGGCTGCTCACTGATGCTGTGGTTGGTCCCAGGATCTGAGATGGTCTGATTACTGGGAGGTAGAGCTGAGAATCGCCGAAGTAAGTAGCTTGAACTCTTATTCTACCAAATCTCCAAGATCCTGGTGGACATTTCACTTAGCCTGATATATATCTGTTATGGATCCGTTGTACTGAAAATCATTGTATTTGAATTTCTTTTTTTTTTTTTTTTTTTGCAGATCAAGATCTTCATGATCGACCAAAGAGAAGAAGAGTTAGGAAGCGTAAGTCAAAGAAAAACCCCAGCGGCGTTCGTGGGGAACAGGTGGAATCAGAGAAGGAGCGGAGTCTCACACAAGAAAAACCACAGCCACCGCACCCAGATGGCCCCACAATAAGCAAAAATAAGAAAAGGAAACTCAAGAGGAAGCGGCAGATTGAAAGAAAGAGAGCGGCTGGCTGGGCGGCACAGGCCTCGGGCGTCAGCTTCACGTACCAGCCCGAGGGGAGCGGCAGCGACCTGGACCCCACAGACGCTGCCGGGGAGGAAGCTGCAGGCGGCTGGGCGGGAGGCGTCGCTGACCCCGGCGAGGAAGACGTCGAAATCACCAGTGAAAAGACAGACAGTCTCCTAAATTTTCTCAAGTCGACACAAGAGATTTACTTTTATGGCGGTATGTTTTTTATTGTTTTTCTTTTGCATAACAGTGTCCACTTAGAAATTTACAGAGAAACACATACAGTAAAATATTTAGATGTTTAAAACACAAAGCACATTAAGGTATCCGAAATAAATAATAGATCTAAGGCAAAAATCAGAATGTTTAAATTCTTCCCACCCGCACTGCACCGCCGACCGCGGCTCCCCGTGTGGGCCGGCGGCCTGCTCTGTGTTCCTGGAGGATCGGACCCGGGAGTGTGCCGGTGCCCCGGGCTGCGTCTCCAGGTGAAGGGCAAACCGACCGGAGGTTTGGGGGAGCTCGCCTCGCCCTCGCCGCCGACGGAGAAGCGCCGTCTCTGCAGGACGCGGTTCGTTCTCTTCCACGCGTGACTGACCCAAGGTTTTCAGAAACATTTCTGAGCAGCGATTTGTACTGACACACACATGCAAAGTACAGGTAGATCCGACCTCACGGGCGTTCATGCATTCGTGTCCCACGTCACTAACGGCTGACCGGGGTTAGAGGGAAGCGAGCGCTAACCCCGCCCGCGTGGTCACCGAGAACAAGTGCCCTCAAAATAAGCCGCTTTCCTGCTTCAGTGACGTCATCGGTAGATTCAGGGGGACGTGGCCCCAGTTTCAGCAGGACGTGTGACAGCGTTCTCATGAGCAAGATGGAGAAACATTGGCTGGGTACTCGTTACAATCTGGGAAGTAACCAACTGACTTAAACAGTGATACAGAAACTCCACTAATGGGGGTCGGTTTTAACCAGGAAGACGGCTGCAGGTGACTTTGACCCTTTCCCCCTTAGCGTGCTCACCGGCAGTTGGTATTAACAGAAATATAAAACGTAAATATATAGCATAAATACCCGAACGCCGCAGGGCCAGCCCCGCGGGATCTCGGTAGGTTTCCATTCCGTGAGCAGCAGCCTGCGGCACAGTCATGCCAAGAATAACTGGAGAAGCCAGATCAAAACAAAAGAATGTGTGGAAGGAATGTACGGGCCACTGAGGAAGCCACGTGAGGAGGAGCCACGTTTCCTGCAAGGCGCTAGGCGTGGCCCAGGAGAGGGCCTGGGGGCACATGGAGCCCTGAGTGCTAGACCCACCCCGAGCGTTTGTCAGCCTCGCGGGCTGGGGGCTGGGGGGGCAGAGAGCCGAGGGCCCAGGGGCTCGGGGGCGGGACATGCCCTCCTGCACGGCGTCTCTGAACAACTCAGCGCCTCTCGGCCCCTCAAAGTGCTGAGCAGACAGCCCAGGGTCCCCATCCTTCGCCAGACGTGCACCCTGCCCATCCGCCTGGTAGAGCCCTCTCCCAAGGAAAATACCATCATCCAAGACCTCCCCAACTTTTTAGACATGTTAATAAAAATTTACCAGCCATGCCAAGAGACAGGACCATAGACCCAAAAGCCATGAGAGAAAAGGCAGGCAGCAGAGCCTCAGGGGTGGGAGGGATTGCAGTCCCAGGCGAGCCTAAAACAGGGACCACATGGAGGGGGAGATGGAAAACTGCAGAATTTTGCCAGGTAAGTTGAGTCTATCGAGGTGATTTGGTTGAGATTCTATTCCTGAGGAAAATGCTCACTGAAGTGCAGGCTCAGATGAGTGAGCAGCAGGTTAGATTTAGCCGGAGAGAGAATTAATGACTGGGAAGACAGGACGAAGGAAGCCCCCGAGCGAGGGGTGCGGGAGAGGCTGGGAAGCACAGGAGCCGAGCCCCGCGGAGCCCTGCGAGCAGGCGCACTCTGTCCTTACTGCCCTCTGCCTCGCGCCCGACCCCCGGCTCGGGGAGAGTGGGGGCTCCCAGGGCAGGCGCAGGCGGAGTCCCACATGCAGAGAGCCGGCCAGCTCCAAGCAGGGCCCCACCGAAGCACCACACCTGGGCGCGTTACAGTCAAACTGCTGAAAACCAGGGATGGAAGAGGAACCAGAGGAGAAAGACGCGTTGTCGTCACAGAAACGGCGGAAGCCAGGACCGTGTTTCCATGGTTTTTCTTGACGTATCCCAAACAGCCGTCGGCCCCACTCTCTGCTGTAAGGACGCTTATGCAAATACAGAGCTCGGCCTCCTCTAGTTTCTCCCGCTGCCGCTCAGGCGCTGCATTGCCTCTCGCATCAGGACAGCGTTTCGCGGGGTCAGCCGCGTCAGCAGAGGCCGGGTCTCCGTGCTGCTTGGACAGCGGGTTCTGCTGCCTCCGTTTCCGTCCCAAAGTTCTGTCCCGATTACCTCTCCCGGCAGCTTTTTGTATCCAGATGTTTCATCCTACGGGGAAGTGTATGTTTGAGGGTTTCCTTAAGAGACGAAAGGTTATCTTTAGTTTATAGAAACACAAGTAAGACTATATTTGTAAGTGGTCCTGACTTTATTTAGGTGTCTCCAAAGATCCGGATTCAGCCGTGTGTGTGGAAACCTCGGAGGAGCTTCTCAACTGCCTTGCGAGCCGCGGCCTGCCGCCCTCGGACGTGTTCATCCTGGACCACATGAAGACGCTGCTGCTTCTGCAGGACACGGAGGGGCTGAGGAGTGCCCTGGGCGTGTTCCCGGAGCACTGCACGCTGCCTCCCGGTGAGTGCTGCGCTCTGTCCGCTGCCGTCCTCAGACATCCCTGTCCAGGTTTGCCTCTGAAACGCAACAGCAGAGCAGCGATGCGTCGGAGGATGTGAGGGCGCACACATGGCCTGGGAGGATAGAGCCCCGCAGAGAAATAGGTTTCTTTTATCTCTGCTCGGTGTGAAAATATTTCACATGATATATGCAGAAATGCATGTGTGATCTAATTTCCCAGACTTGTGAGCTACCAACTCGTAGAGCCAAATCCTCCCAAGTTTAAATAGAAGTGGAAGGACTCCTCTCTCCTCCTCCCGCTGGGGTGGTGGGAGGCGCCTTTCTACTGTCCCGGTTGTCTGGGACCTCGCTGGAGCCCCTCGTTCAGAAAGGCGGCCGAGTGCGGACGGTGACCGTCCTGCTGTTGCGCCGTCCACCTTGGCTGGGTGCCGTCCGCGCAGACCGCAGGGGCCGGGCCAGCGTGCTTACGTCTTCCCGTGCCAAGTGGGGGGCTGTGGCCACGGTGAGACCTGCAGACCGAAAAGCCAGGCTTTCCCTGAGGCCACGTCACCTGCACACCTGAGCCAGCGTGGGTGCCGGGCCAAACAGCATGACGCATGCGCGGTTTCCACCCTCGGAGCCTTGGTCACTGGGCAGTCGAGGGTGGCACGCTGTAGAAGCTGATCGCCACTCGAGTCCCGTGACCAGAGAGCAGTTCCCGTGTGGCGCCAGAGCAGGGGACGGCGGGGCCGGACAGCAGGGACCCACCCCACAGGTGTACTGCTCAGGGAAGAAGGCAGGGGGAACTCTGGCCTGGTGCTTATGCCCTAATGCAGGAGTCAGAGACACAGCAGGAAGGTGTGAAATGTGTGAGTCTCGCAGAGATGGGGCTCCAGGGGGAGCACGGAGTAAGGGGTGTTCTTGCTGCCAAGGGGACGGGACAAGCTGGGGAGGCTGGAGCCTGGGGGAGTGAGGCTGGAGCCCAGGGAGGCTGGAGCCTGGGGGGCAAGGCTGGAGCCCAGGGAGGCTGGAGCCTGGGGAGCGAGGCTGGAGCCCGAGGAGTGAGGCTGGAACCTGGGAGGCTGGAGCCTGGGAATGGTGGAGTCCAGGGAGCGAGGCTGGAGCCCAGGAAGTAAGGCTGGAGCCCAGGGAGTGAGGCTGGAGCCTGGGGAGGCTGGAGCCCAGGGAGCGAGGCTGGAGCAGCAGCAGTTGGGTGAGCAGTGGGGCCTGGGTGCCGCGCAGGCTTCTGTGCAGAGAGAAGCAGCTCTGGGCTGCTGTGCTGACCCTGGCCGAGTGGCCTGCAGCTGGGAGCGGTGGCCAAGGTCCCTGTGGACCACGGAGGGACAGCAGTAGGGTTTGCCAACTGCCGGGTGGGATGCGGGAGCCACGGGGAGAACGGAGCTGCCAAGCGGGGCAGGGATGGTCAGAAGGGGGTTGGGGTGAGGCCCACAGAGGTAAGGCTGGGCCAGGCTTGGCCCGGCACCAGGCAGCCAGTCAGGTGAGGCACCTGGGCAGAGCCGCGTGGGCTGGGCACAGGGGGCAGGCGTCCTCTCAGAATGAGGCAAGTGCCTGGAGAAGGACGGCGTGTGGCCCAGAGACCCCGGGGTGCAGCCCACAGGTTCTGGGTGGTCGTCGGCCTGTTACAGTAGGAGTTCAGCAGATCCAGATTCCCATGACAGAGTTTTATCTCAAACTGCAAAAAGCCAATTTTGTTAAGTCAAACTACAATGAGATTTTTGTGAGAGACGACAGTAAGCCATTTGAAATCTTGGATTTTAAATTATTAAAAGTTTTCGTCCGTTTCCTGCACTTGAGACTTTTCCTGTGCAGTGTCTGAAACGCGTCAGACTCCGACAGCGGCTGGGGATTTAGCAGGGTGTCCCCCACATTAAATCACTGGGCAAGTTTTGTCCACAAGGACATTTACTGTAAGCAGTTGATAGAGCTAAGCCTTACGAACCCGTGTTTTATAAAAAACGGATTCCCTCTGAGGACATGTAGAATGTGCCCTTGAAGTTCTTCTATGTCAAGAAGAAATAAAATTGTACGAACAGTGAAGCTTCGTTTTCAAATACTGTGTTTGTCTGATGCAGATTTGGCCTGCATGACTTTTTGAAATTTTCTCTTTCGAAGTTTAATTGGCAGCTGTACCCCTCATCTCTGTGGGTAAGTGGGCGTTTAACAGCAGGTGGAGAGCGGCTCCTCCCTGTGTCTGCTCCCTCTCCTGCCTGGCTCAGTGCTCCCTCCTCCTGGGTCGTGGCTGCTCCACTCCGGGAGGCCGTGGACAGCGTGGCAGACAGGTGCTCCTGCAGCTCAGGACACGGCCGGGCCCCGTGGAACTGACCGGCCTCACACTCACGTGTCACGTTTCGTCCCGTGCACGTCGTCATTCACGTCAGCTCCCGTGCATGGAATTTTTACCAGGCTCCAGGCACTGGGAAGGTGGGTGGGAACTCCCACGTTCCGTCCCCTGCGTGGGGTGAAGCTCTTGGTGTCCTGACTGTTGAGGCAACTTGCTATGGGTGGGGTCGCGCCTGCCTGGGGGAACCACGGACGTGATTCTCTGGAGGGCCAGGCCCCTCTTCGCCAGCACCCGGCCCCTGCGTCCAGCCCGCGCAGCGGCTCCGATGCCAGGAGGTCCCAGCCCAGCGACAGTGGTCACAGCATCTGCGCAGCTGCTCCGGCCGGGGCTTGGCCTGCGCTCTGCAGTGGGCGCCGCAGGCAGCAGGTCCCGGGTGGTGGCGTTGGCGCGGAGCCCTGACGCAAGGAGAGTCTCTGCTCACCGCCGTAATCCCACCAGGACCCGCAGGGGTTGACGGTGGGTCGCACAGGCGCCACCTGGACACGTGCGCTCGCCGTCCTGCCGCGGCCCTGGCGCCAGGGCGCGTGTGCTGCACGGTCCCCGTGGCATCCTACTCGGGACTCCCCTTTCCCATTATTCACCGTGGACACAGACTCCTCTTTCCTCCGGGTCTCAGTCTGTGCGCGGTTTTCTTCAGATCAGACTTTAAGCCCGTGACCCGCGTGCCGCGGTGTTGGGAGGCGCAGGTCTGCGGGAACCGCAAGCCCCCGGGTCACGCCCAGGTGGGACGCGCGTGCCAGGTGGGACACACGTGCCCAGGTGGAGTGCGCACGCCCAGGAGGAACACGCATGACCAGGTGGAAGGCGCGTGCCTAGATGCACCGGCTGCCGTGTTTGTTACGTGACGTGGCTCACGCGTGTGGTTCGCCACCACCAACATCATTTCATGCCAAAGCTGCATTTTACTAGATCATTTCAGGGTTGACTGTGGGCCCGAAGGCTACTTATCTACAAATAATTTGTGATTTTTCTTTCTGTCTTTGTCTTCATTTTACATTTTGTTTGTTTTGTTTTTGTTTTCTGTTTTCCAGACCATGCCAGAGTAATCTCAGCTTTCTTTAATTACTGGATCACAAACATCCTTCCTGAGAAAGACGGTGAATGAAATCAGACTCTCTCTTTAAGAAGAGCTAATACTTAACAAGAGAGTGTGAAATGGGCCGAGCGTTAATCCCTGTGGACAAAAAAGATTAAATTCTCAATATTTTCTGTGTGACCCAAATCCTGCGAACTTTGAAGACGTTGCTGCCGTGTTACTTAGTCGTGTGTTTGTACATAACGTTTAAAACGTCATCTGAGGCTTTAAATGAGAAATCGGGGTAAAATTCAAACTTTTCACTCATTTGCAATTACATATGTCTTGAATTACTATGTAAAACTTGATTCTTTTTTTCTAATTCTTACAAAAGTCAAAAATGGATATTCTAAGTTAAATAAACTATGTAGTTTGAAGCTCTTCCGTATTTTTATAAAGTTCTAAATCACCGTGTATCTGAAAGTCTCTGTTTTAAGAATGCTCTGTGAGTATTAACTCATTCCAGTTCAAGTAGTTTGATTGTATTTAATAGCAGAACTTCTTTTTTTTCCTCCTCACTGGTTTGAGAATAATGCCAATAACGTATTTTTCCTGTTTCGTCTTTCCTCTTGTCACGGAAGCAGTTCCTGGTTTTTAGTATTACTAAGTTTTTTGGTTGTTTGGTTTTTTTTTTCTTTTTTTTTTTGAGACAGAGTCTCACTCTGCTGCCCAGGCTAGAGTGCTGTGGCTTCAGCCTAGCTCACAGCAACCTCAAACTCCTGGGCCCAAGCGATCCTCCTGCCTCTGCCTCCTAAGAAGCTCCGTCTGCAGGCATGGGCCACCATGCCCGGCTAATTTTTTTTTTTCTATTTTTAGTAGAGACAGGGTCTCACTCTCACTCGGGCTGGTCTTGAGCTCCTGACCTCAAGCGATGCTCCCGCCTCTGCCTCCCAGAGTGCTTGGACTACAGGCATGAGCCACCGCCCAGCCTGTATA
>CAUYRT010091358.1:0-12058 GCA_963574885.1 Lepilemur ruficaudatus | reverse complement strand
TGGCCAATTAATTTGTTTCTATTATTAGTAGAGACGGGGTCTCGCTCTTGCTCAGGCTGGTTTCGAACTCCTGACCTTGAGCAATCCACCCACCTCGGCCTCCCAGAGTGCTAGGATTACAGGCGTGAGCCACCGCGCCCGGCCGTACAGTATATCCTATTTGAATACGTGAAAATTTCCATGATAGACAGACAGACAAAACTGCGTGTGGTGTTGGTGCAGGAATAAAGAGAAAGGCCAGTGGAAAAAGACGGACAAGGACCAGACCCAGGCTGACTAGTTCAGCGGGTGGTAAAGGGGCGCTTGCTTTGCAAGGCCACGGGGAAAGGCCGACTCAGTCAGTCAACACTGCGTGCATGACGGGCAAACTGGCTGAAAGATGTTAAGGCTGAAAGATGTGAGGCCCATTGCTCACCAGCTTTCTGAAATTAAATTCCTTATGGATTAAAACTTTTAAGGGGGAAAAAACAGTCCATGAGATTGCTACAAGAAAATATTATCATATTTTACTGGTAAAGACCTTTTTAAGTGTGACCTCAAAGGGTAGAAACCATTAAAGGAAAAGATTGGCTAATTTGTCTATTAAACTAGAGTTTAAAAAAAATCACAATCAGAATCATAAAACGTCATAAAAAGTTAAAACCATTTCCCCTATCCGATGATTCAGGAAAAACTAAACTGTTTCTCCTACTCTCCATTCAAAACCACTCACCACTTCTGACATCAGATGTGCAGGGGGTTTTCCCTACAGACCAGCCACTCAGCTCTCCAGCGGACACCAGCTGGGTGTCCTATAAGTAATTCAATTCTGACACTGTCCACCTGGAGATAGTGTCAGATCCCACAGGCTGAAGGCTCAATCCCAAAGACTGTCCCCTGCTTCAGATGTCAATCACAAGGGAGAGATTGTCACTTCTACTTCTGATCAACCAGCTATAAATTCCAGTTCTCATAGGCCTCTCCTTGGGTTTGATTAACTTGCTAGAGCAGCTCCCAGAACTCAGGGAAACATTTTATTTACGTTTGCCCATTTATTACAGAGAATACAGACGAAGAGATGCATAGACGTGAAGGCACACAGATTCTGTGCCCTCTCCAGGTGCGCCATGCTCCAGAAATCTTCATGTGTGCAGCTATCTGGAAGCTCCCTGAACCCTGTCCTTTTAGGTTTTATGGAAGCTTCATCACATAGGTGTGATTGATTCCAGCATTGGCCACTGGTGATCAACTCCATCTTCAATCCCTTCCCCCTCCCAGGAGGTTGAAGGGTAGGACTGAAAATTCCAACCCTCTAATCATACCTTGGTCTTTCTGGTGAATGGCCTCCATCCTGAAGCTTTCTAGGGGCCCCCACCCACTAGTCATGTCATTGGCATACAAAAGACACTCTTAATTCCAAGGTTTTATGCCAGGAAACTGGAATGGAAGACCAAATATATATTTCACAATATCCCGCTACTTACGATCAAGACCCTTCTCTAAGAGCAGTCCAAACCCCAGGGTTCCTTGACTACTGCTCTTTGGACCTGACAAGAGTCGTACAGAACAGGACTTGGGGGCCCCTTCCACCGTGAGTGGCTATTTCTGCTAGACGGCTGCTTAAGAAGAAAGGGCAAGTCTGCAGAGAGCCCTGACGTGCGTGGGCATAGACATCCCAGCGTCCCAGAGGCAGGACAAACCCCCTCAGCACCTGCTTTCCCTGTCCTTAAGCCTGTGCTTGTGTGAGATGTCTCCATAACCCTCTAATAAATGCCCTTTTTGCATAAGTCACTGTGAGTGGGTTTCTAGCCCTACAACAAGACAGTCCCTTCCCAAGACATCCACTGAACCACACTGCCCTGTAAGCCAAGGCTGGCCCAGAGGCCACCCGTTAGACTGACACCGGAATATTCTCCTGTGACCACGTGGAATTGTGGCTTTTTAATAGGCCCCAAGCAGAACTTCCATCATCTCTCCGTGGAAAATCACACCACACAACTGCTCAGAAACCGTTCCTTCTCCTCCCATAAAGTGGGATTTTCCACTCATACGGCACCTTTCTGTTGTTGTTTTCTGAGAAACTTGTCATTTACTAACTTCAATCGCTCTGCATTGCTAATCCATATACAGAAGACTTTTCAGTAAAAGGTGTGACTTTACATTTATAAATAATGCTCAAAGTCACTGAGAGTGTTGCTTTTCACAGGACTGGGGAAATGGTCGGGAAGAGCTGAGGTTATTTTGGGAAATAGAAATAAGCAATAACCTCTCCAAGGCGCAGCCACAAAGGCACTTGCAAACCGCTCGATTCCGAGGAAGAGGAGGGCTTGTCAGCTCCTGCAGGCACAGAGGCAATTCTTGTCATGAACCAACACCGTAAAACATGTACAGAGATTCCGGGCAAAAAAAAAAAAAAAATTATTTTCAAACATCAAAAAGAGCATTTAGGATAGAGAAGACCACACAAAATAGAGAAGGAATAGGTAGTATTTTATAGTTGAATGGAATGAGATTCCTTGGGAAACGGCACGAGCAGGTTTAAAAACCTCTCTGCAAAGAGGACTGAGAACCTCATTGGTTCAGCGAAATGGCAGGATGCGAGGAACAGGGCAGCCTTCAAGGTAGGCGTAAAGGAGCATCTCCCAGAGCACTCAGAGCATGCCAGAATCACTTGCAGTGCAGGCAAAACACAGACTGCGGGACCCGACCCCTTGAGTCTCTGATTTAGTAGGTCTGGGGTAGGGCCTGAGAAATTCCATGCCTAACAAGTTGCTGGGTGACCCTGCAGCTGCTGGTCCAGCGACTCCACTTTGAGAACTACTAGTCTAGAGGAAGACACGGAGGGGCAGAGTTCTCTCTGCCATGGGTGCTGCCTTTATCCAGGTTGGACATAGGGCCATTTCAAAAAAAGACACAAGAATCAAAACATCCCTCAAATTATTCCTGACTTGAAAACCCCCTCTGCCTGCGCCATATCCTCCACACAGATGGTGCCGGTGGAAAGTGCAGAAACCACGTCAAGTTGGTCCAAGAGATCCATGGAAAGAAGAGTGAATCCAACAGGGCAGATCCTCCGAGAGTAAAGAATCAGCTAGTCCACAGATATTCAGGTCATTGTAAAAGCTGTTTGAGATTTTCCATTGCTATCTCTAAATTTGGCTAGGTAAGAAAGTTCTGCATCTGTACAACTGATAATGAGAATCCACTCTTCCTCTGCAAGCGCTGAGCCAGCTGGAGGGGACATGGTGTCCAAAAGCATTGCGTGCCCCCGGCCCTGCCTGTTCTCCTGCTTCCCAAGGCTTTGTTCTTGCTCTGTCCTCTCCGTACCCTTTCCTGCAGTGGCACCTGTCCCCACCTGCCAATCAACACATATCATTGTTACATACCAGAAGCAGAAAGCAAATGAAGTGTTGATCTGAGACGGGCAAGAGCCATCTCCTTGCCCCCCAGCCTGGCACACTCCTTTTTCTGTGGTGGAGAGAACAGTGGGCCAGGCATCACTGGCTGCTCCTAACACCTTCATCAAAAAGACCTGGGCAGGTGTGTGCAGTTTGGCCCTGGAACAAACCTCTGTTGGCCAGAACATAAGACCACTTCTTTAGCTTAGCAGTGACCAGAGATACAACTAGAGGATTCAAGCAGGGGAGAGGGAAGAGCATATGAATCAAAACAGAAGTCTGAGAAAGACACACAAAGAGGAATAGAGGAGGATGGGATGTGATTCTGGGGAATAGGAAGCAGAAGAGAGCCTTAGCACTAAGCTCCAGGCTTCTCTGTTTCTGAGAAATTCTTTTTATCCCACTTATAAAAGTAATATAGTCCAGGGAACACATGGTAGAAAACATAGAAAAGTAAAAAGAGAAAATAAAAACCTCCCTAATCCCATCCCTGAGAAAGAACCACAGTGAACAAGTCCCTCCCCAGCTGATACCATGGCACACGTGGGAGGGGAGGGCACCCGGCCGGCAGGAATCGGGAGAGGAGGTGGAGGCGGGAGCCGGGCCTCTGTCCTCCGACGGGGACACGCAGAGCCTGAAAGGTTTTCAGAACTAGCCCAGATCTCTCCTTTAGAGATGGGGAACTGAGATTGCAGGATCCTGGAGACGCACAGAAGAACTCAATGAGCCCGGAAAGAGCAGAGCTGTAGCAAGACCTCGGCCAAGTCCTCTCCAGTACAGCCAAGAGAAGGATCAAAGGTATTTGGAAATCAGTTGTTTTATAAGTGTCTCCTTCCCGCAGCTGATACCAAAAAACCAAAAACAAACAAACACACAAACAAAACAACCCCATTTCTCTTGGAACTACCATAATTCTGGTACCAAGACAGCTCTTTTAAGCAAGAACACACATCCACACTCACGGACAGCCTGGCAATGCAATGGGAATGCGGCCACCCCTCCTGGGCTAATGCCACTTGAGCCGCATGCCAGCTTCCCAGATGCAGGGGACAGAGCACATCCTCTCCACAGCATCACGGAGGACATGACACCACTGGTTTGGCTTAGCAGTGCCTCAAGACACACTGGAGGATTGTTACGCTGGGACAGGGAATGTATTAGTTTCCTGGGGCTGCCATAACATAAACCATAAACCGGGTGGCTTAAACAACATTATTGCTGCACAATTTTGGAGACCAGAAGTCTGAAATCAAGGTGCTGGCAGGGTTGATTTCTTCTAGAGGCTGTGAGGGAACATCTGTTCCAGACCCTCCCCTAGCTTGTGGTGGTCGCAGGTGTTCCGTGGCTTGTAGGTGGCCTTCTCCCTGTGTCTTCCCATTCATTACCCTCCCTCCATGCGTGTCTGTCTCAGAGTCCATGTCCCCCTTGTTATGAGGACCCCGTCATATTGGATTAAGGTCCACCATGCTCCAATAAGAGCTCATTTTACCTTGACCATTTGCAACTACCTTATTGCCAAATAAGGTCACATTCACAGGCACCGGGATGGGGGTGGGGTTAGGACTTCAACATCTCTTGGGGGACACAACTCAACCAGTAGCAGGAAGCAGAGGGCTGGAGCTGGCTGGGGCGGTGGGAGGCTGGGATGGAGGCACAGTTAACACGTGTGAGTGGATGTACGGTGAGGAAGTCCGGACAAACAAGACACAGAGGAGCCCGGGGGTTCCGCAGCAGCGAGTGCAGACGTCTGGCATGGCCCAGAGAGGCAGCCAGGAAACGGACAGGGAGCAGAGGACAGCTGAGCTCCAGCTACTACGTGCAGGTCCCCGCAGGAATTCACCCAAAGCACGTGAGTAGTCACATTGGTTTTTAAAATAACGAACATGTTCTGTACCAGTTGGAAAACTGCTTCTGCTCTGACCTCCTAACCCCAAGTGCCTCCAGTCACCAGGATCTGCCGCTAGACGCCTACTAGTGGCCCCAGAATCTGGTCACTAAAGTGTTAATGCCTGGCCTGGTCTGAGGGAGGGGGCAGGACCCTCCTCCACCATACTGTTCCTTAATCCCTCCCTGTGGCAGACCGCTCAATAGATTCCCATGAATTCCTCAACCCTCAACCCTGTTCCAGGAGCTATTTCTTCTGGGGCTGAGAGTGTCTTTGGACATGCAGATAGGTGTTAACCACAGCCAGGGAGAAGGCAGGAGCTTCATTCAACAGAAAGTTCCAAGGTGTCTACTATGTGCACGGCACAGCTCATGATCCATCCAGGGGTGACAAGACTGCTGCAGGTCTCAGCGCCCCGCTCCCTGCACCGGTCAACGCATGGCCCCCAGGGAGTAGGCACACGGTAAACACGGGCACCTTGCATGACTCACTTCTCACCTCATTTTCTTCCTCCCACACCTCCTGGATGAGTGAGTACTGTCTGCTTTGGAATCCAACTCGGACAGAAATAACAAAAAAGCTGTCACCCCACCCCAAGCTCTTCCTCCAACAGTAAAGATCCCATCAACAGGACATCATGCCAGCTTTACCTACGGACGCTCAGTCCCAAACAGTTGTGGGTGACCACCACATTGGGGCTGCCACTTATGGTCTCAGTGTTCTGAGAGCCGGAAGGGACTTTCAGAGGTATATTCAGGCAGGAAAGAAAATTGACTCCAACCTATGAGGCAAGTCTCATTTCACAATCTCATGCCTACTCAGGAAGCATATAATGTCTTTGCAAAGTGTGGCCATTTGCATTGTGTTCGCCCACACCACCCCTGCAAGAAGCCATCCAAGTGGATAATTAGAGCTGGGCACAGAGAAGGCATTTAGCAAACACTTGTTGCTTGATAATCAATTCACACGGCCCTTGCCCACTCACCTATTAGAATGAAACCTACAGATGATTTCCGTTTGTGCTCGGAGTTGCACCGACTCCATGGGACCTAACCCTTTACACAGCTACACTGGTTCTGACCAGACGGCCTGTCCCTGTGGCCCTCAATGTCCTGCTGCAACCATAGGCGCCCACTGTCCCCCCGACCCCACACACAAGCCGCACAAAACCCAGCATGGCAACACTTCCTGTGCTAACCTGTCAGACTCACGTAAAAGCGTGGCAAAAGGGCAGAGAATGGGATGCGTTTTAAGGTCTCTCTCAGAACTGATGCTTTATAACTATTGAGTAATGAATTAGTTCACCCTAAATTTTTTATTCTCTTGACTGTCCCCTTTCATAATCTCCCGTTTCCAAGTGCATTCATAAAATATCTTCCTGAGTTTGTATCTGATGCCACTCCCACCTGCCACACCTGATGCAAAACCACAGGGCTCCCTCGGAACCCAGAGCCAAGAATCCCCCATGGAACAAGCCACGGAAAATGCACGCATGAAGCTCAATTAATTATTAACAAATAATTGAAAGTAGTGGCAACCTTGGCTCCACCCAGAGTGTTTAGGGCTTTCGTGATTCTTTGAAAGACGACAGGTATCTGGATGTTTATTTTAAAAACTTCCCGATTTTTTAATGTTGGCAACTAATTGAACATTTTTAAGCACTGTGTCCACATGAATAAAATGCTTTTGTGAACAGTCCCTAGCTTCATGACAATCCAGCATGTGGCATCTACTCTACTATCTCTTTGCAGGATAGCTCGCTCACCAGGATTCCAGAGGTGCTGATCCTGCCTGACCCTGTCACCTCCCCCATCCTCCCCACCTCAAGACATAATGACATTTCCCTAGGACTTCGATCATCACAGATCAGTAGGTTTTCATTTTTAAATTTGTCTTTAAATTGAGAGGAGGTCTTGATATGTTGCCTAGGCTGACCTTGAACTGCTGGACTCAAGCGATCCTCCCACCTCTGCCTCCTGAGTAGCTGGGATGACAGGCACATGCCACAGCAGACCAACAGTTTTTAATAAAAAGATTTCAAACAAGCAAATGTCATTCCTTATGGGTACACAGTTCACAGTCAACCTGTACTTTTTTTGGCCTTTAATTAATGAATATCAGTGGATGCAGTGGTGAGTGCCTGTAGGCCCCAGCTACTCAGGAGGCTGAGGCAAGAGGATCGCTTGAACCAGGAAATTGAGACCAGCACGGCCAACATAGCAAAACTCTGTCTCAAAATAATAATAATAATGACTGTTAGCTGATGTGATGCCTGGCAGAGATCTGTCCCTTCACATGGAAGCTCCTTCATGTTCTCAGATCCTACTGGGCTCTGCAGTATAATACGTAGAAGGGGACAGTGACTATTCACTGGCACATGCTTCCTAACTAAAGTCAAGACAAGTTAGGACACGCCAGTCTTAAAATCTCCAGGGAAGAGAAAAACAACAACAAAAAAAAACTTTACAACTCCTTCAAACCTCTAAGGTTTCACGCTAGACTCTAAGTCCCTCGGAGGCAAGGATGTTGCTCATCTTATCCTGACGCCAGAGCTCTGAGCAGCATGTAAAAATGAACAACAGTATAAGCCCCAAATTCTTTGACTTAGCCTTACCTAAAAATAAAGTTGAAACCAGAGCCCATGAGCGCTTTAAAAAGAAAATAGCAAAAATGCTGAGATCAAAGCAATTTTTGAGCTATTGACTCAAAAACTTTGAAATGATAAGACCTGCCACTGCATCTTGTTCTACAGATAAGAATAAGGGCTGGGATAAAAGCTACCCTGATGATGCTTAGGAACACAAATGTCGGCCAGGGGAAGGGACTTTCTTGGCAGTTTCATGCTCATTCTACATCCTGCCACCATAAAACTGAGTTACTTGTCTTCAGGTATTTCTTCCATGATATTTTATAACAGTTGATGGCTATATAACCTATAACCTTGGGACTATAATGCATGTTTACCTGTTTAGAAAAAACTCAATTTTCTCATTGTATTTCTGTAAGAAAATTGCATTTAGATTGTTCTTCAACTTTATGATATTTGATCTACTGACTATGGCTCCGCCCATTTTATTGTCACTAAGTGTCCTTGCAAGTAAAAACTGGGCGGTGACCACTGGAAAACACTTAAAAAGATAAAGTCAAAATTTTTCCTCTTTGCAAAATAGCAGATTCCGATTCCATAGGTCTGTGGTGGGATCTGTGTATTGGTATTTTTTAACACACTCTACTCCCTAGGTGTTTTTGATGGCCACCAAAAGTTTGGGAATCAGTGAATCAGGCGGAAGGACTCCTCTGCCAAGATGCCCAAAGACCGTTTCTGAAGGATGCCAAGTCACAAACTCACCCACCACGCCCACACATGCCTGTTTTTAGTAATACTTTTATTGCAATATAATCTGCATGCCATAAACTTCACTCTCTAAAAGCATATAATACAGTATTTTCTAGTATATTCACAGAGTTGCATAACCTTCACCACTATCTAATTTTAGAACATTTTCATTGCCTCAAAGAGAAACCCCGTTCCCATTCACCCCTGCTCTCCATTCACCCCTGCTCTCCATTCACCCCTGCCCCAGCCCCCGGCAACCACCACTCTGCTTTCTGTTTCTGTGGGTTTTCCTATCCTAGGCATTTCTTATAGATGGAATCACACAGCACGTGGCATTTCGTGTCTTAGCTTCTTTGACTTAGCATGTTTTCAAGGTTCATCCATGTTGTAGCATGTATCAATCAGCATTGCATTCATTTCTGTGGCTGAATAATATTCTATGGTATGAATACAACATATTTTGTTCACCCATTCCTCAGCTGATAGACATTTGGGGTGTTTGGCCATGATGAAGAATGCTGCTCTGAACAGATACGCATGGGTTTCTGGGTGAACGTGTGTTTTCAGTTCTCTCGGGCACATAGGTAGGAGTGGGATTGCTGGGTCATACTCCACACGCTCCCTTTTATTCCACTTCCATATCTGAACCACGTGCTGCCAATCGGTGACTCCACCTAACAGCCAACGAGGGACACTCGCACATTATTTAACAATAGGCAGTCTTTTGCAAGTAACTCAACTTTCCATTATAGAATAGAGCGAGCAATAAAATCTGTCTCTTTTGTCTTTCCACTTTTATGGGTCTTCAACTCCCTGGCCGTGTGAATGACTCTCTAACTCACCTGGCATTTACCACAAACGAGAGATTACTGGTCTTAAAAACTGGTGAAAAACGAGGGGTGTGTTATGCACTTAAGTATTACCTAAATATAATGAATTCAGATGGATGCCTCGCAAGAGAAAACAAAACCCACACAGAAGCAGATTAATACTAAGCTTTAAGACCTTCCATTAAGAGTCCATTAAAGAAAAATAATAAAGCCAAAATGAGGCTTTATATAAATTAGGCTGGCACACTCACTTGCATGTACTCTTGAGCTCAAACACACACAGACACACAATGCCTAATGTTATCAACCAAATGTGCCAAATACAAACATCTTTTTAGTCTCACATTTGTCTAACACAGATGGACAGAAGAAAATAGACGGGTGTTTTTGGATGTAGAACCTTCCCAGGGCAACTTTTATTAGCAGGGAATTATCAGGGCTGTGCTGTTCTACTTGGGGGATTAGAAAAGGATCCAATTATTTGTAACAAAGAAGAACTCAAAGAATCCTTTGTAAAAGTGTTCTAACTGGAAAACTTACCTAGAAACTCACATTAGTTCCTGGTGTAATAAAGTTAAATGGGAATCCACTCATTTAAAGAAAAATTAAAACAAGAAATCAAGAAAATTGCTATATGGCAAATGAACCCCAAAGCTCAAATCCCGGTTTAGTCCTCCAAGCTTAACTCACAAACATAATAAAACATTTACAGACATAGATTCTTTGTCAAAAGAGCTTAAGACCAGTTACAGGTTCCTTTGTTCCTCTTCCACTCCCACCATTTCGCTTAACCAGCCTTAAAAAAAAAAAAAAACTTAAGAACAATTCCCAGCTCTCCTGGGTTTAGGTTGATGCTCTAACAAGATGAATAGGCTTCCCTTAAACATAATTGTTATTTCAGATGATTTTTTAACCTGTTAACTCAGTTATTCTTATTTCAAATTAAGTGACCACCACCCATGCCCATCCTTCTGAATATTGAGGCAAAAAAAGAAAAAGATCAGAAGCCTGGGGGCCGGTCACAGCCAGGCTTATGAGTGGCCTGGTAACTCACAGCCAATTCCCTTACTGCACGGGGACGCCACCTCCATATGTGTAAAATGGATGGGGTCTATTTCTTAGACCAGAGGTCATCAAACTTTCCCTTAAGGGCCAGATAGCAGTAAATAGTTTTGGTTTTACGGGCCACATGGTCTCTACTGCAACTACAGACACTACTCAACTTACAATGGGTTACATCTCCACAAATGCATCATAAGTTGAAAACATCCTAAGTTGAAAATCCATGTAATACATTGAACCTACTGAACATCATAGCTTAGCCTAGCCCACCTTAAATGTGCTCAGAACATATCCATTAGCCTACATTTGGGCAAAATCATCTAACACAAAGTCTATTTTGTAACAAAGTGTTGACTATCTCATGTCATTTACTGAATACTGAAATACAGCTTCTACTGAAGGCATATTGCTTTTGTACCATCATAAAGTTGAAAAAATTGTAAGTTGAACCATTCTAAGTTGGGTACCATCCATACAAAACTCTGCCATCTCAGTGCAAAACCAGCTGTAGATAATACGTAAACAAAAGGGAACAGACAGCTGTGTTCCAAAGAAGCTTTAGTTACCAAAATAGGCTCTGAGTTGAATTTGGCCCACGGGCCATAGTTTGCCAACCCCTGTGTTAGATAATTTGGAAGGCTCCCCCCAGGATGACCATCAAGTAAGAGTCACTGAAACCCACTTTTATGAGTGATCAGGTCATCAAGGTCTGACACTGGAGCCAAACATGCACCACAGCACTCAGTTCTAGAAGAGTCTCTGCATTGGACTCTTCCTCACGCTTCCACTGACGGCAAACTTCTATTAATATTCTGGTTGGTATCTCGCTCATGCTCTGTTGACCACCCATCTTGGGCTTCGAAGAAGCAACACTCTGTCAGGGCTAGAATCAGGCTTTCTGAGAGGCTGCTGGAAGTCAGACGATACAACCCAAAAGTGCAGGGAAATAGCTCTCCAAGAGGAGAAAACTTGGCCAGTGGGAAACAGAAGACAAGAAGGAGGTGAGCAGATAAAACACCTCTGCTTCTCTGTGGACTCCAAGGGACCCCTATGGCTCCTCTTTGCCACCCTTCTAGAGGAAGTGAACACACCTGCTGAGTGATCTATCTGGTCTCTCTGCATTTTATGGTCAAACACTAGCCAGCATCACTAGCTTCTTCCTTGGCCTCCTTTCCCCTTCATACTTGCCCTCACAGCTCTGGGCTGACACCTCCTAAATAAAGTGTCAACACTTAACCCTTGCCTCAGGCTCTGCTTTCTACCAAAAAAGGGCTAAAATACCACCACAAGTGATCCTTTTTCCTTAAAAATAAAAGACGTAGATAAAATAAATAAAACTACTAGATTTAGAGTGTACAAAGATAAATAAATACAAGGTGAAATATTGACTCATACATTAAATGAAACTAATCTTAGACTTCATTACTGGCTTCAAATACTCCTACAATATCCAAATGGTAAAATGTATCCTAAACAATATCTAAAAGGTAATTTTCCTGGATGGAGCTGAAACCTGTTCTACTAAGTGAAGTATCCCAAGAATGGATGGACAGGCACCACATGTACT
>CAUYRT010091356.1:0-11581 GCA_963574885.1 Lepilemur ruficaudatus | reverse complement strand
GGTATATGTTCACAATGGACTATTACTCAATTTTAAGAAATGACAGTGAGTTTGCACCTCTTATATTATCCTGGATTAAGCTTGAACCCATTATTCAAAGTGAGGTGACACAAGACCTGAATAATGGGCCCCGCTTGTACTCGCCATCAAGAAATTTTATTAAAATCTAGACAAATGTTAAATAAATCAATGGAAGCAAATTCATTTTCAAAGAAAAAATATTTCAACAAATACACTCTATAAAGTATAAATAGGGAAAGTATATGTACAACAGGAAGATAGAACAATAATCAAAATATGCAGACTGGAATGGATTTTCACCAGGCAAAACTATGGAGATAAACAAATAAGTAAACTGGTATCATTGAATATTTTAATATACTCCTTTCAGAAAACAACATATCAAGCTGTCAAATATAAATAATGATATAGAACATAAGGTATATGTTCTATATATCCAAACAAACGAAGAAAATATATTTCAAAAAAAAAATTAAAGAAATATTTGAAAAATTCAATAAATGGATTTTAAAGCATACATGGAAAAAAATATATATTATCTAGGAAACAAATCAATCTGAGAAAGAAGTTATAGCCAACCACACATACAACCATACTGTAAAGGTAATTGTTCAAAAGCATGGTGGTGCAGAAACAACAAAAAAATACAAAATGTGACAAAAATGTCAAATGTGCTTACAAACAGACTCATAGATAGAGAATTTATTAATGAAAATTAGCACTGTAAATAGATGAGGCATGGATGTTGTAGTAGACAGGATTAGAACAATATGATTAATCTGTGGAAGAAAACTAGGTTGAATTCTATATGTTATTTTTTAAGTATAAAATCTACATTCATCAAAGAAGTAAATGCAAAAGGCAAAACAAACCCGATAGATAAAAAGGTGCACCAGTACCTTTGTAGCCATGAGGTGTGGAAGAACATTCTAAACAATATCCCTCAAGCCATACTTCATAAGTCAATACATTTGATTACAAAATATTTACAGATTTATATTCAATAAAGGACACTTTACGTAAAATTAACAGACATATGACAATATGGAAGAACATATTTTCAATGCCTAAAACTGACAAGGAGCTATTGTGTGTCAAAAATGTTAAAATGGAAACAAGAAAATGAAAACAAGAAAATGGTTAAGTATAGACAATGCACTAAACAAGAGTCTAAATGCCTAAAAAGAACAGAAAGAGAAAGATGCCAAACTCATTGTAAGTATTGAAATACCAATGAGATACTGTTTTATATCCACCAGAGTGCTAGAATTTAGAAAGCTAAATAATTTTAGTGTTAGTGAGGATAGGGAAAATGGGAAAATGGCTGTCCTGATGGTGGGAATGGAAACCCATGCAAGTATTCTGATGAGTATTTTAATCAGTTGTCAGTGAAATTAAGTTTGTGCATACTATGCAATTCATACACTCTTAATACTCAATATACATTACAAAATACTCTTACATAAGTTCAAGACCTATATTAGATTAATCATCCCAACATTTTATTTTGCAGAGAGCTGAGGGCAAACTCAGTGTCATTCACCAATAGAATAAATGAATAATGTATATATAGTAGAGGCAAAAGATATAAATTATACAAAGTTTAAAAGCAAATAACTAAATGAAGCTTCATGTATGTAGGGCAGATACTTAAAATTAGTATTAAGTGAAAAACAAGTAAGTGAATGAATGAGATCTGGACCCAATACCAAATATACATTAAGGTACAAAAACTACATATATCACAGTCTAGCATACACATGAAGGTCTTACATCCACCACATTATGGTCACTGGCCTGAAATGAGGTACTGCATGTGACTAACTCATATCTGCACACCTGAAAGCTTCATCTATATAATAAAATGTACCATAGAATTTTTATTAGTGTGAATAGATAATAGCTGATGTACTTTTCTTTTCTTTTAAAAAGTTGGTTTTTCTTATTGTTTACATTCACTTACTGATTTAATTTTATCACTCTATCTGGTTGTGTTCAATTCTTCTGAGCATTATTAAAAATAATAGAAGCATTAAGCTAATTAAATTCTCATAGGCAAAATCAACTGCATTAGTAATCAGAGGAAGGAGTTTCATTTTTTCCTCCATTCCATGGTTCTATCCAAACAGCAACACCAATGAGCAGAACCAGTGGATAAATGTAGGCAAATCACTCATCTATTAGAGTAAATTTAATGCAAAGCAGTATGAAAAATATGTATGTGATGTACCCTAGGTATTCTGACCATTCAGGTTCAATTTAAAATATTGGATATTCTTCAAAATATTTTCATTATACAAATCTCTCTCCTTGCCAGAGCTTCCCTCAAAATGAACGTAGTTCATAGGTTGCTATGTTTTATTTTATTATTTAATTTAATTTTTTATCTTATCATTATAAATTAGCTTTGGGTAGACATAGTCCATTTGACTAAGACAGCCATCATTGGTCTGCTTCAATGATCGCATTCACAGAATATAATAGGCATCATGAAGCAGAAGCTTACTTAACCTTAAATGAATGCAAAGGACGTATTTATGATTTCAATGCACAGCTTCTGATACCCATAATATACACTTAAAATATGTAAAGTCATGAGAGAAGAAGCATATTGTGTGTGGCTCATCTCATATCTGGAAAGTCTAGGATCCCATTAACTGTTATGCCTTGCTAAACTATAGAGCTTCTCAAAGGAATGTTTTTTTTTTCTTCTTTAAACCTGCCTTTTCCACTGATATATATTGTCAATTATCAGTTACTAGCTATTTTGTAGTTAATCTCAAAAGTGAAGTACACATTCAAAGTCCTCAGCCACATTTTCATTCATCTTGGATCCAGGATAAATGAACATCTATTGACTCCTTGAGTTAATGTTCAAAGAAAAATTCTAAGAAATGTAAAATCCTCAGGCATTGCTGAGACAGAAAGAAAGATATAGAACCAAATGCTATTTTTTTTTCCAGTTTACTCCATGGACCTTCCTACGCATTCGTCAGTAATTTTTAAAATTTTTGTTTATAATGTTTCAGTGAGCATTGGCATGCTGTCTCTGTAAACTTAATTGACAATTCCAGTTGGATAAATTCTTCGAAGTTCAGAGGAAAATTTATTTGAATTTTTTATCATCACTCTTCATCAAAGTGGTTCTAAGATTTTACAAAGGCTAATATGTATGAAAATATTCATATTATCTATGCACACTAAATTTCAAAATAATCAAATGAAGATCATTAACATACAAGGTTTAATAAACTAAAAATACTTCTATGCCATGTTACTCAAATAACAGAATAGAAAACAGATCAAAATATTGGAGAGATCTGGTGGCTCACACCTGTAATCTTAGCACTTTGGAACACGAAGGCAAATGGATTGCTTGAAACCATGAGTTCAAGACCAGCCTGAGCAACATAGTGAGATCCCATTACTACAAAAAATAGAAAAGGAAAAATTAGTCAGGCGTATTGGCGAGTGCCTATAGTTCCAGCTACTCTGGAAGCAGAGGCAGGAGGAGCAAATGAGCCAAGTTTGAGGTTGCAGTGAGTTATGGTGATGCCGTTGCACTTCAGCCCAGGCAACAGAGAGAGAGATACTGTCTTAAAAAAAAAAAAAAAAAGATGGTGGTGTTCACCAAGGGTTCGGGTGTTGGCGGGGTAGACCCACATCTGAGGGATGTGGTGAGCTTCGTGGAGGGGAGGGGCGTGCTTGAAATGTAGTTGGGGATGGGAATTAGGAGTCTCAATATGGGGAAGGAAATCTTCTAAAACTGATTTGTGTGAATAGCTGTACAACTTGCTAAATTTACCAATAATCATTTAAATGTACACATAAAACGAATTAATTGCATGGTATGTAAATTATACTTCAATAAAGTTGTTTAAAAAAATACACAATGTTATTGTCATTTTAGCCATGAAGCATATCAAAAGATATTACTAAGTAATAAATACATGTGTACATATAAAGAAATAAACATAATAAATAAATATTCTGTCTTACGTTCACATTCACATGCACTCATTAGAAGATACAAAGGAACATATCACATGCCTATTTTTGTTAAGTATCATAAAGTTAATTGAATCTTTTGCTACTTGCTCAGTTTCTCAGTAATATTGGGTAAGAGAAAGCAAAGGTCTGAATTTGAAATATGCATAAAGCTCTTGTATGTTATATACAATAATTAATTTTCCCACAAAACTTAAAAAATTCTGATATACTTTATTGTGTTATTTAAACTGATAGTAGAGTTTTCCATCAGGTAATTTTTGTGACAATTTTAGGTGAGGATCTAATTAGCATTTAAAATTCTCTAATCTAGGTGGCTTTGTGGTAGCCCATGTAGTTCTGTCATAATTGTAAGTACCTCTGTGTTTGGATTTGTCTTTGAACAATTTTATTTTTCATGTAATAAGATTAATTTATATACATAAGTTTTCCAAATTTTTTCTGATGCATCAACTTTGCAAAGGAAAAAAAAATGTTCATGGTGCCCATAGGCTCTGATGTTTCTGAAACCACTTTCTGGGATTTTTCTCCAAATAGCTTATAGTGCTTTGTATATAGGAGCTCATCTACTAATGTTTTTGCTTCAACTTCTATATGACTAGCTACATAATGTAACTAAATGACTTCTAGATGTTACCTTATTTATACTTATAAAATCCAAACATTTCTGAAAAGCATAATAAAGTTATTTAGTGCAAAACCTAAAGTAAACCAATGTAAGGCTAGTTATATTCTTTATATGTCTCACTTAGTGTGATCATTTTTAGCTGCAGAAATGTTAATGTGTTGCTATAGGGATGATTCCTGAGATACTATCTAGGTTGTAAATATTGAATGTCATATGCACTTGGTTGCTTTTCTGAAAACCAAAAATATCTAGGCCCATGGGATTCAGATTAGGATTGAGGACATGAAGCAGACAATAGATGAATTGTGCAGCTATAATTATTAACTATCAAAGAAGTTGGTGTAATACAATATTTCCCCAGGCTATTCCTTAGACTCTCACATTGAGCTGCTCAGCCCAAAAGAGTGAAATACGTTAGAATTTCAGGATGATCAAGCTAGTGGCGGAGATACTTTGGGTCAGAATAAGATTCCTAAAACATTTCAAAATTATATAACATAGAAGTAACGAGTCTGAGTTGTGCAAAGTCAGCACACTTTATTTTTCTTTTTATGAAGTTATTGCAAGACGCTCAAGGATGACTAAAGGAGGTAAGAAATGGATGCCTTATGCAATACTCTTTTGTTTTTTGTTGTGACTAATGAAGAGTAATTCCTTACATATTCTTCTATTCTTCTTTAATTTTATTTTCTGTTGTTACAGAATTGGATTTTATTTATGAGAAAATATTTTTTTTCCGTGTGTATCTGCTTTGTGACTGCCAGGCCCACTCCAGCAGGGGAAAATAATGAGGAGAAAATCTCTTCCCATTCATTCTCTTGTACATGGTGCTCCTTCAATTAATTTCCTAGTTTCTCTATGTCGGTTTTACTAATGCTAAAAAGATACCCTAGTTTGGTGTTGTCTCCAAACCACATGAGCAGAGCAGCATGCTTTTTTCCCCATGTCTAATCACATGTAAAGATTTATTTTGCTTTTAATTTTAGTTAATTAAAGACAGCAAATGCAAATACATTGGGTATTTCATCTTTGTTTTTACAGTCTACTTATTGTTGTCTTGATTTTCCTTTGTATAGCAATGTACTAGCACTTTTTGATATAATAATAGCTAACATGTGTGTAGCATTTTTATTTTATTTTGTTGTATTTTTAAAATTTTTTTTTCTCGCCCTCTCAACCCAGCTTTTCTCGACTCTCTGAAAAACTGGGAAGAGAAGGCCAAAGTGGCATTTATGTGTGAAATATTTTTGATATTTCATTTAATTTTTAGAGAAAAAAATGAAGCACATCATTTTCTTCCCCATGTAAGTGAGAGGGAAACTCAGATGTAAAGCAATAAATGTAAATCTGTGACTACAAAATTAACTGAATGGCTGAGTACATACTTCCTCCAAGCTGACTAATTCCAAGTTGGAACTTTCACCGCTATACAACATAACTTCGTAATAGGATAGATATTATTTTAGTGATTTCTCAAGTAGATGACATTTACAAATAAGCTATTTCAGTTATTGCTGATAATAGCATGCTACGGTTAAATCTAAAGAGATTTTTAAACTTCCCCAAGTAACAAATTTTGTAGAAAATATGAAACGTTAAAATAACATAAAATTTATATTGAATGAATTTCATACAACTGTGCAACATTCCTAGGTATTTCTTAATTAAGTGGGTAGAATATCTAATATCTTATCTGTCATATTCAGTTTTAAATGATAAATATTTCAATATCTGAGGAAATATAAGTAGGTAGGATGGTTGCAGCATGAGCAGTGTGAAAGACAGGGAGTTGTGGTGGTTTGGAAAAACAACTCATGCTTCCTGTACTCAGTCAGTGTCTCAGTTTCCTAATTTGCAAAATGAATGACATAAGAGTACCTACCTTACAGGGTCTAGATAGTACTAAATTAATATATGCAAAATATTTAGATAATTTTCATGTATATAAGAATTATGTAAGCCTTTTATAAAGTAAATAGATATAATAGTTAGACAAAAAGTTTAGACTGCTATTTTGCCATCCACTTGCACTTAAAGCATTTATCATCCACTTTAATATCCCTTAAGAAATATCTTGGAAATTAAATTAATAGGATCTACTTTGAAATACACGGGGAATTTGCATATAAGAAAGGTGCATCTTAAAATATGGGGAAACTAATTGTTTATGTGTGAAAAATTATCCTATGTGTCAAAAATTGTCCTACAACAGGAGATTGATAAATATTAATACATTATAGGAAAAATGCTGGTAAATACTTGAAAAATATATAACAAATATTGAATAATTCTTTATAAAGAGTTTCATAAAAAGTAGAGAAGGAAAAGACCAAATCCAATAGAAAAATATTTTCTCAAGATATGAGCAGGTGTTTCAAACACACCCTCTGCACACACACAGAAAGAAAAATGTAAATATTACTAATATATAAAATAATTATATTTTTAATAAGATTTGGGCCTAGTATTCTAAAATATCATTAATTCTTTCTCTCTCTCTCTCTCTCTCTCTCTCTCTCTTTTTAAAAATAATTTCTAAAATTTGCTACTCAATGTCATTCTTTAGTCCGTTATTGACTAAGGGAAACTCTCTTATCTCTTACCACTTCCTAATTGCTGAAATATCACTTTTGATATCATGAAAGAAATTCATTTCTTCTCAAGGACTTGTAAAGAATCACTATATCTTTTCTTCACTGACTTTTAACTTTGAGCGAAGGGTACAGATTGTTCTGCTCTGTCACCAATAATTCAACAGTTTTCTCACTCAATGGCACTCTTATACATTATCTCTGATGCCAAACTTCTACAATCATTTATATCAACCAGTGAGCTCAATACCTCAGGCAAGCTAATTAGAATAAAGCTTTGCAATCCCTTTTGTTAACTATCACAAGAGTCCTGGTGCCTTCAGGACTCAGAAGTCAAAACCCACTGTCACCTAGGAGTTTCGGTCATTACGCTGCCTCATGTATTGCCCCCTATTGTGAGAACTCCCTGCTGTCACTATCCTCTTCCAGAGCCTCCAACTCCACCATGTTTCTGTCGTGCCATCTCTAGTTTCTGGGTAGAAGCCAAGATTTTTCAATGAATCTCCAAATTGCTTTTCCTCTGAGAGCATTGGCGGTAGTTTAATTCTTGTCATAGCTTTCAGTGGCACCCTGGAGATGCCCTTGGTGCCTACTCTTCCCACCTCAGGGGTAGGAGTGGAAGAACAATGAAGACAAATTACTGAAGTTACAGAATTTTCTCTACTGATGAAGTTTAATCACATATTTTTCCCAAAGAGTTAGCCAAATGAGCAGCTCTTTGTATCCATAGAAGCATTAGATTCAAATTTTAACTCTTTTCTCATAATATGGCCACAAAGGGGAAAAGGAAATACTACAGAAGGCAACCTGTTATCTGTAAGGAGCTTCTAATATCAGATTACTCTCAGAATATACCTACTCCTAAAAGAAGAGTTAAAAATCTATCTTTCCAGTTTCCCAAAATTAGCCCTATGAACAAATTGTCAGACTCTGAAAGATACGATTAATTCCTTTCAGAACAGAAAATGTTCCTGAATTTCTTTTCTTTGAATTTTAATTTTAAAAGAAATTGACAGATAAAATTATATGTATATAAAAGTACATATATATTGTGAATATACTAAATATAGCTAATTAGCATGCATATTACCTCATTTAGTTTTCATTTTTAAGATGAGTACACTTCACATCCACCCTCTCAGAATTTTAAAGAATTTATTATATATACGCAATGGAACACTATTAGACCATAAGAAAGAAAGAAATTCTGTCACTTGCAATGACATGGATGAATCTGGGGGACATTATGTTAAGTGAAAGAAGCCAGGCACAGAAAGACAAATACTGCACGATCTCACTCACATGTTGAATCTAAAAAAGTTGATCTTGTAGGAATAGAAAATAGAATGGTAACTAGCAGGGGTTATGGTAGTTGGGGTACAGGTTAGGTAGATGTTGGTCAAAAGATACAAAATTTCAATGAGATAAGAGGAAACCATGCAAGAAATGTACAGCATGGTAACTATAGTTAATAACATACTGTATTTCTCCCTGTCTACATTTCTAAGTTACAATCAATTAATTAAACCTAAAGGCCCTTATAACCAAAATGGTTTATAAAAATTTATTGATTTATGATTTTATCAAAATGTACCAATGGAATATATCAGTTAGGTAAACTCTGAGAAAGCAAAATATCCCTTTTTGTTTCACAAATTTTATATAGTAGTGTGATTAAAATTTACAAAGACATGTGATGATTAAATGAAATAACTTTGTTGGATTGCACTATTTTTAATTTCCTATTTCTAAAAATCATTATTTTTAACATTTTTAATTATTATGGGTATATAACCATGGTACATATTTATGGAGTACATTTGAAATGAAAATTTCATTGATTTTGTTGCCTTTTATAAAATTATATAAAATTGTATTGTGATTTTTCAAAAATTTCATACATATTTTATTAATTGTTGTGTACCTTATAGTTTTTGATTCCATTAAAATTTGTCTTTTGATTTCATTACAAAAAATCCTTAATATGCATTCATAATTCAAATGTTAACTCCTTCTTACAATCCTTTTAGCACTGACCATGCCTATATTTTAACAACGAATGTTGTGGTTTTTGACATGAACTACAAATTTTGAATGTGATATTTAATGAATAATTTATAGATGATTCTATTTATAATTTTCTACACATATAAAAGTAAATAAGAAATCATAAATAAATGAGTTGTGAATGCATAGCAAGGCATGATTGAAAGTCTAGGCTAAACCTGTAGGTATATATCTAAGTAATACCTAGGCATGCAAGTATTATTTCCAGAGGCAAACAATATATAAAAGACCAAATTTAATATGAATGCCTTTATGTATTTGTACATACTAGTTTTCCCTTCTTCTGCTCAGGGAAATGTTTTATATTCCAAACGCCAGGGCTGCATAGTAGGAATTATATTATTGATAAAGCTAACAAAAATTATTTAATGTCTGTATTTTAGTTTTTTTCACTTGTGAATGAAAACAGTAATAATGACTGTATCTTACAGTGATACCATGAGTTCTGTATGATTTAAGTTATTATAAAGGACTTTAACCACCATAGAGCATCATAGACTTAATTTAAATGTAAAGAAATGAATGATTTGAAATAAACTTTTCAATTTACAAAGGCAGAAAGTTAAGTACAAGCAGCTTAATTTATTTTTTTCAAAGTCACAGTAATAGCAAATACTACAGATAGACTAACACAAACCTCTTTGAAAAGTAATCTCCTGTGAAAAACCATTTTGTACACTATCACAATTGATTTCACAAAAGTGTATTTCAAGTATATATTATTATATATCATGTAAGTAAGACATTTAGCTTAGTTGATATATAATTCTTTAAAGTTTCAGTATTCCAGATAAATCCAGTACTGCCAAAATTAAAAAAAAAAAATATGAAGAATGTGTTTTCCATATTTTCCAAAACAAAATCTTTATCCTCAGTAAATCTGACAAATATTTTCTTTGAATTTACTTGAAAATTCCAAGTCTAAAGCATATTTTGGTTATTCACATCTACAAAGAAAATATTTTGAACAGGTTTACTGTAGCTTTTCCTGTCTCCATCCTACCTGAAATAGATGCTACAGGCATGGCTGACTGGGGTTTTGAATTGTTTCTTGAGCTGTCAGGTTGCTACATATAAACTTGATTGAGACCGATTTAGATTTGGATTGTGACTGACTACACTGAACTCAAGGAATGAATTTAAACTGAAAATTACGGTTCAATCTAGTTCATTCCAGTGGGACCAGCACTGTTACAAATATTTCTAGTCTTGCTACTTTCAGTTTCAACTAAACCTTGTATTCACAACATTGGTTCATGTGAAAAATCCTCTTTGTAAGGTCTCAGAGATTTCGTGTCTCTAAGGAAACAGAAGAGGTAAGGTGAAAATTTATAAGCATAATGTAACTGACACAGAGTCATTATCCAAAGCTATATTCAAAATGGAAAGAAACAAACTTTGCAAAAAATAATAGTAAAAAACAGAAATGATTTGAGCATTTAATGACAATTTTGTCAAAGTTCATACAGATTTATTGTTTGTCCAAATTTCATTGTTGTTTTATATGCTGACAGTCTTAATGTATGTTAAGTACTAGTAAAAGAGAAAGCAATATATGGAATATGTTTAGTTGTTTACAACACAGATCTTTTTTTTTTACTTTTGAGTTAAAATATACGATATCAAATTAGTTTTATTATGATATGTATTGACGTATGACAAAAAGTAAAATGTTATAAAATGCTATAGGTTGAGAGGTCTTGCTCTCATCCTGTATTGACTCCTACTATTCTCCTAAATAGTAAGGGATATATTTAAGAATAATGTTTTGTGTATATAAAAATGGCTAAAAGAAAAAATTTAATTGTTCTTATCACAAAGAAATGATAAGTATATGAAGTGATAGATACATATAAATTAATCTGATGATATCATTCCACAATGTGTACATGTAGCATAACATCACATTGTACCCTATATATAAATACAAGTATCATTTGTCCATTAAAATGAAGTCTATCTATAAATCAGACATATTTTAAGTAGCCCCTTTTAAAACCAAATAGACTTTATTACTGTAAATATGGATATATTTTCTTAAACACCCTTTTTCACGTATGTATATCATATACATACTTCTCTAATTTGTTTGTTTTTCTAAATCAGTATGTCATTTTACTTTTATGTCAGTACACAGAGAGATCCCTATTTTTTTTTCTTTTTTTTTTGAGACAGAGTCTCACTCTGTCGCCCGGGCTAGAGTGAGTGCCGTGGCATCAGCCTAGCTCACAGCAACCTCAAACTCCTGGGCTCAAGCAATCCTTCT
>CAUYRT010091352.1:0-15230 GCA_963574885.1 Lepilemur ruficaudatus | reverse complement strand
GTCTTTTTGATAAAAGCCATTCTCACTGGAGTTAAGTAGTATCTCATTGTGGTTTTGATTTGCATTTCCCTGATGATTACAGATGTTGGGTATTTTTTCACATGTTTCTTGGCCATTAGTCTATCTTCTTTTGAAAAGTTTGTATTCATGTTCTTTGCCCTGTTTTTTTAACATAGTTGATGGTTTTTTTTTTTGTTGGTTTTCCTGACTTCTATATAGATTCTAGTTATTAGCCTTTTATCGGATGTGTAGCATGCAAATATTTTCTCCCATTCTGTAGGTTGTCTGTTTGCTCTCATGATAGTTTCCTTGGCTGTGCAGAAGCTTTTTAATTTGATCAGGTCTCATTTATTTATTTTTGTTGTTGCTGTGATTGCCTTTGGGGTCTTCTTCATAAATTCTTTGCCTAGGCCAGTGTCTGTAAGAGTTCTTCCAACATTTTCTTCTAGAATTCTTATAGTTTCATGCCTTAGGTTTAAGTCTGTTCTCCACCGTGAGTTGATCTTTGCGAGAGGTGAGAGGTGCGGATCCTGTTTCAGTCCTCTGCATGTGGCTATCCAATTTTCCCAGCACCATTTACTGAATAAGAATTCTTTTCCCCAGTGTATAAGTGATTCTTCAAAGGATGTGACCTGTATTAAGAATGAAATTAATGTCTATGCCAGTTGAGTAAAAGTGAATTTTTTAATTGTTCAGCTAAAAGCTCCATGAGACTGAGGATAATACGACTCTGAACCATGGCTATTTAGCTTCAGTCCTGTCGTTACCGGGCTCCTGACATTCCTTGCCATTTACCGACCCGTCTGTTCAGGCATTTGTCTTCCTATCTGTAAGTTCAGGCTGGAAAAAGTCACTCATCTGAGGCAACATTGTGTCACGACTTCAAAACTAGAAGGCCCACAAAGAGTTTCGTGCAGAGGAGTCTCTCCTTGGGAGTTCCCCCCCGCCCCACCCCCCGCAACCCCAGATGTCCCCGCTGGTGCTCAGTGGCCACCTGTCCTGGGCCGGGAAGAGGCTTCAGGCTCCCCTAGGCAAAGCGTGTTGAGTAAGGAGCAGAGACCTTTCACACGGAGCCTTTTTCTAGAAAGGCCTGCAGCGGTGACAGCCCCCAGCAGGCCACTGGCAGGTCTCTCCCGGCACCGGCTCATGGCAGGTGCAGCCTGAATGGCAGGCTCTTCCTGCCGGGAAGTGCTCCTCACGGAGCCGTGTCACCTCCACAGGCGCCATGTGGCCTCTTGTCCTCCGTGTGAGTCTTCAAAAGGTTGAAATCTGAGCTCCGGAATCAGGACTGGGAAACGGGGCGGCACCACCCTGTCTGTTCCGTCCGACCACCCTCGGGGCGACGCTGAGGTCTGCAGGGCCGCGGGGAGCCCCAGCGCGGGGCCCAAACTGTCCCCGGGGTTAGCATACGTGCAGACTCACAAAGCCACGTAGCGACATGCCCGTCACACCCTGATAAGAAGAGCCAGGCGCTTGCACACAAGGAAAATCACGTGTACCAGCAGGTCAGTGAAAATAGCAACGCGTTTCAATTACCGGGGGAAGAACTCAGGCCATTTGTCAAAAAGTAGTGTGCAGGTAACCTCCATTTGGAATTTGGGGTGCGTTTACTGAAACACACATAACAGTTCAGATCATAATGCCTCTTGGCGACTCTTTCTAGCAGGACTGGATTCAGCAAATGCCTGTCACAAAATACACAGAACGGCAGCATTTGTCCTAAGAGAAAATAAATAAGCAAACATCAGGCGGGCAGGTTTCAGAGGCGCGGCAATGCCGGTGGAACGTCATCCTCTGTGGGTCCCCGCGAGGTGGCGTTTGCGTGTGTACACGAAACACACCGAGTGCCTCCCCCGCTCTGTGGAGCAAAAGATCATCTTAAAATACTAGATTTCTGAATGAGAGGGTGAAGCTTGCTCTCAGATGCCCTAGTTGATAGACCTAAATTGAAACCCGAGGGCAGAAAGATCTGTTCACGCATCTGCTCGAAACAGAGAAGAGACTCCAGCGGTAGCATGCAGCCTCAGGAAGACGCTATTTTTAGACAGTCAATTTTCTTATCTCTAAGCTCCCTGAGACTTGCTCAGTTAAAGCCAGAAGTACCCAGGCCACTTCTCCCCAGCCAGCACCAGGCCCTCACCTACGGCCGACCTGCTCGTTCTGCGGCGCGGGGTCCCGGGCCACCGTGGCCACCACGCCGCACGCCCCCCGGCCCCACTCTGCGCGGTGGAGCCCGGCAGAATTGTAATTTGAGATTATTTACTTTCCTAGTCAGGTTAATTAAAACTCTGAAGTCTGTGCCTATTCAAGCTAAATAACGTAATTAAAAAGACATTTAGTTCTTCACCTGTTCATTATAGCATTTACAGTAACAAATGTTTTCCCTGGAATTACAAAATGGTTTCCATTTTTAATCTCCTGGTTCATGATTTTCTGCTCCCAACTTCCTGATGGATTCCCTTCAGGTGGAAAGGGAAGCCGACATCCAGCGTAAGGGGCGGTAGTTGCCCCATTTAATGTGGACTTCGGTGTAAAATCAACGGGCAGTGTGGCTCCGTCAGTCTGCGGAGCTGAGAGTCGCAGGTTTGTGTCCAGGTGACATCTTCGTGACGTCTGTGACAACCTCACGCCCACGGCCGGTGTCCACTGCCAAAGGCAACAAACCAACAGCCCAGGAGACCCTGCTGTGAGGGTGCGGACAGTGGCCGGGGTCTGTTTCCTAAAGTGTGCTGCTGGGCCCAGGCAGGGGGCGTGCACACCGTGGGGACCGGCGGCTGTCACAACCGGGCGTGGCGACTCGGAAGGACTCCAGGCACATGCCGACGTCCAGACCCCGAGCACGGCTGGCCAGGCCTCCCAACCTCCACAGTTTCACCGAGAACGCCGCGTGGGTATTTCTCTGCACGTTACATTTAAAAACAAGTTCATGTAAAGTTCATAGAAAAGGTGAATCTGTCATTTTGCGCTGCGACCCTAAGTAGGGAGACAACGGGAACCGGCAAATGGCTGTGAGGCGGCCGTAATGTTTTAAAGGGACAGCAGTAAATTGCCGGGACGTTTTTATGGGGTTTTTTAACCCCTGGCCTTTGGAGCAGGGAGATCAATAAGATATTAAGAAAATCATGAGTTAACGTTTCCTGGAGTGTAGACAACAGTAAGAGCTCTGAGGTTCAGACGGGTGTCTCAGCCAGAAACCTCACGGTCCCTGCGAGAAGTCCAAGCACCAGGGACGCCCCGGCGGGCGCCGTTGCTCACTCCTCACCCAGCTCCATGGGGGGCTTCACGGGCTATGGGGGGTGTTAAAACCCAGAATGCTTCCTGGGACATTGTGAAAAAATCTCCTGAGGACAGGAAATACAAACCGTCCTTTCTACATTAGGCGAAATCACTTTCTTGACAGTTTTTCATAAGGGTTTTCTATTAGTGATGGATTCTGCTCATGTTTGGGGATCTCTAGGCAATGGGGTCGTGTTTTGCAGGAATGGTGCATTCTAATCCCGCATTGCTCACGTGGACTTGGGCCTCGTGGAGTCCCAGGTAGAGGCCCCCACCCTGCCCTGCCGGCCCCGGGAATCACCCTCTGGCTCCGACTCTGCCCTGGCGTCCCCTCCCCTCCTTCTCTGCCCCCTCTGGGAAGCCACCCCAGGGCCACCGTCCCTGGATAGCACCTCCAGTCCTGCAAGGAGCCGCACATAGCACGGGAATGGCGGCCCTGGGGCCCCGACCCCGTCCGCCAGGAGTGGAGCTGCTTTCCCAGGTGGAAAAGGGGTCCCCGGGCCCGTATCACAGGTGACCACCACACGAGTCAGTGCCTCCACCTCCCGGTCGGCACTGCTGATACCCTTCCAGTGTTCATCTCAGGAAACGAAATGCCCACATCTCATGGCTGGCAGGGGACAGGCCTGGGACTTGACTCCGGTGTCTCAGCTCCCAAATCCACGTCCACCCTACACAGGATGGGCCGGGTGCCGGTGCTGGCCTCTGCGGGGGCAGGCTCTCAGGTAAGCCTGGAGTCGGGCATTTCACCCCCCACCGTGCGCCCAGCGTGTGGGGCTCTGACAGGTGTGTGGGCCACGGGGTCACTGAAGGTCCAGGAGGGGCCAAGAGTCCCCCTGCTCCCCACTCCACCCCCCACAAAGGGTGGCCGCGGTGGCTGGGGTCCCCCAGGAGGAACCCGTAGTGTCTCCACGCAGAGCGGGGACTGGGGTGTGGAGCTGCCTGCCTCTGCTGTCCCCACCGGCTGAGTCTGAGTCTCAGCGTTAATGGGGATCGCGGGGAGAAGATCAGCGTTCTCGGGGGGTGGTTACGCAGCTTTTCCTCCTCATGGCTGGGGCAGTGGGGGAAGGGCCCGTGGGGTGGCCACCCTCTTACAGTCCCTCAGTTGCAGAAGGAAGCACCTGGTTCTCAGAACAATTACAGCCCAGCTCGCTCTCACGCCTGGGAGGTCCAGGGTGACCTCTCCCTGTGGGACCTTGGAGGGGAGGGGTCACATCTCGCATCAGTCCTTTGCATGTTCTTTTGTACGTAAATACGTGCCATCTTGCTCCAGGTGCTTATGCTACCCGTTCAGAGCCAACATTTTGCTTAATTTAAAACAAATAATCCCCACAAGAAGGGCTGCCCGACTCGAACTGTTGGCCTGAGGGCCGGTGTGGAAACGTTCATTGTTCCAGCTGGTTCTGCTGCTCTGCTCAGGACCCCGGTGCAGACAAAAGGCAAATACCTCTCTCTGTGAGACAGGGGCCTGGAAGGTCCGACCCCACCAGGGCACTGTCTGCTCCACCGACAGAGCCACTGAGACCTCGGTGCCATCCCGGAGGCGGTGGGGGGGAGGGAATCTCCTGCACGTGGCCGGGCTGGGGCACCTGCCGCATGAGTCCACACTGGATGACCTCAGTGCTCCCGGCCAGGAAAGGTCTAACTGGCATCACCCTAAAATGCACCCTGAGCCTGGTGAATTGCCCCTCCTGGCTGCCAGAAAGCAGACTGCTGTGTGTGTCTGTGATCAGCCCAGGAAGGGACTCCATGGGAGAAATGTGGCCAGTGGGGACTTAGCAACGAACCAGACCAGCCTCAGCTGGGGGCGCTCACTGGGGCCACATCTTCATGGGGATGGGGGGGCAATAGTGCTCTTTCACAAGGACCCGTGAAGACAGCCTTTCCTTCCAGATACGAGCAACTGGTATGAACAACTCTCAAAACACGGCCTACGTTGCACGTGCCAATGACCAAGCTGCCTCCAAATATTCTCCGATTGGCTTCGGTGACCTCCAGGGCCCCGTTCAGTGCGAGGTCCTGGGATTGCGGCGGTCTGGGAGAGAGGCATGCGTCCCACGGTCCCAGCTGGGCACTGGAGACGGGTCTAAGGCATTATTAGCCTCAATTTTCTTCCTACAGACAACATGCGGTGCATTGCAGGACAGAATCCAGAGGGTCCCCTTTCGCAGTCTGATTGGCTCTGTCTGCAGCAGAATCACCCGAAGCGCCTGGGTCCCCTGCATTTGCAGTCACACTGCAGACTGTGCTCGTGCCTGTGGCTCAGTGTCCTGTCACTGTCACGAGTCCAGCCTTAGACGTCGCCCTGTTCTGATGCAAGCACATAGCTGATAAGCATCCTGTTGATACCCATGCATGCGCTTCCTGAGTGTGACACTGTCCTCAGAGATCCGCGTGGATTATCCCGTGTGATACGGACAGCGGCCTGACGAGGAAGGCACTGTCACCATCCCCACCGTGAGAACGTGAGACACAGTCAGAGGGGGTGGAGGAGGAACTAGAGGAGGAGGGTGGTGCTGGAGATCCCACAAGCCTCAAGATGGAGACCCTGCGCACACGCCCGCAGGCTCCAGGGCGCGTGGTCCCCAGGCCTGTGGTCCAGACATTCCTCCTGTCTTCGTCTGCCCGTCCCCACATGCAGAGGGGAGGAGCCGGGGGGCGGAGGGCAGAGTGGGCTGTGACAGTGATTGAGTCACGGTGATCGTATCGGCCAAGCAGCGTCATCAGGCTAGAGGCTGGGGACAGGGCCGGTCTTCAGCAGCCATCAGCGCCGGCGTGACACCAGACAGGTACCGCTGCCTCCCGCGCTGGGCTGGGTGGTGAACCACGACGGGAGATACTATATGGGCCACCAGCAGGCGTCTGCTTCCCACTCCGCCACGATGTTGCCCCGCAGCCCTCACTGTGTCAGCTGTCTGCGGAAGGGGAAGTGAGCGCTAGAGTGTCGGCCCCTGCGACGTGCCTCTTTCTCACCTCCGAACTCGCTTCTGGCCCGTCAGCCGTGACGGCGCAGCCACCAGGCCAGGCCCTTGGCTCCACTCCCGGGCACTGGCTGGGGCGGTCCGAGCACACAGGGCTCAGCCTGCCGCCAAAGACACTCCCAGGCAACCTCGTTACAGTGTGACGGCGCACAAAAGGGAAGATTGTCCAAAACGTCAGATTTCGAGCAAAATGACCGTGGATAATGTATTCTTCCCAGGCAGCTCTGCCAAGCCGCTCCGCGGCGGCTGCCTCTGTACCTGTGGAACGCGGAGTGCACAGGGAAGTCACAGGGACGTATCTATGTTGCCCACACGTGTTTACACACAGAAGCAGCACGGCTTTGAGCTTCAAACGTGGGTGGCGGCGCCCGGCGTGACTAGCCTGCCAGCCCCGGGAGGAGAGGGCGTGCCGTGTTAAAAATTCATAGAGAACACTGCTTTTTACTTCAAGAGCAACAGGAGCAAAAGGTTTTTCTGCAGCGCCCAGGGAAACAGAGTTCAAATACCGCGAGGTTGCAGAGACAGATCAGAGCCCGCGCTCCCCAGCCAAAGCCTACAAGGCAGCTCTTTGCAGTGCCCTGGCCGGCACTGCTCAAGGACAGCTGAGCCTAAGAAGCCAATTTGCTGAGTTTTGTTCGGCCTGTAAAATGAGTAGCTTTTGTTTCAGAGTCAGAAGCAGGAGGACCACGAGGGAGCCTGGAAAACAATGAAGACAGCTCTCGCGGACTTTCCCGGCATTCCCGCGGTACGGTTTCCCCACCCGCCAGTTCTCCAGGGACCTTGGTCCTGTTTCCTCAAAGCAAGACGGCAGCATCTAGACTTGGCATCGGAGAGGAGGGGCGTGGGGAGGGCACGCGGCCTAGATTCCTCTCAGAAGAAATCAGTCCTCCTGGAAAATCCAGCATCTTTTAGCAGGCCGAAGAAATTACCATTTCTATTTGCAGGACCTAAGAGACACGACTGAATGGCTTTAGCTCTGAGAGCCAGGCTCGCGGGACAGCCACGGTGTGCTCCACCAGCCCACGCACTTCAGGCTGACAATGCCCAGAATGTTTTGCAAAATCAGCTGTGGTCCTTCAACGTACAGAAAAGTGACCCGGCGTGTGTGAGCCTCCGGGGGCAGTGTTGGGAGAACACCTTTCCGTGCCTTGCCGCTCAGCCTGCGCAGGTCCCTGCCTTCGACATGCACTTTGGACTTTGATGTGACTAACCCAGAAGAGCAGAAAAGCCTGGTGCCCACAAGCCTCTAGGGGCACATTCAGAACCAGTGAAGCTTTTGGAAGCAAAACTGGGGACAGGTGTGGGTGCCAAGAGGACCTCTGAGTCCTTGCAGCCTGTCTCCCGAGAAGCGTCCATGTTTGCTAGGGGCTGCCTGGGCAGAATGCGTGTCCTGTTCTCTCCTGCTTCTGTGCTGCTCCTCAGAAGTCAGGGTTTTGAGTCCAACACCTTGGTCTTTGAGAGTTTGAGTGATATAAACAAACACATCACGAGTGTTGTTCAGGGAAAGGGAAAAAAGACCCTCCCTAGGGTCTTGGGAGGCTGTGCCTGGCAATGCCTGTGAACAGAGGCGACCCTCCCGTTAGGCATTCACCTTCCCTTTCCCTTTTCCTTCCAGTGCAAAATCATGGTGATAGTTAAAAGTCACTGAAATGTTTATGCTGCGATTTCTTCTCCCTAGAAGCAGAAACTGAGATGTGCCGTTCAGAATACGTGGGCTGCACAGTTATCTCTCTGTGCACATTACCATGCGATTATGAGACGCGGGCTTCTCCAACTTTCAGAGAGCAAATGCCACAAATTCCTGAACAATGTTATTCATGGAAATAAGCTCTTTTGTCCACAAAGAAATTCCAGCGATCCCTCAAAGATTCCTGGTTGGAGCTCACAGGGAAAACCAAGAAAGAGTGTATTTTCGATGTGTGTGAAGACCTTCCCACACATTTCACTGAGCGTTAGCAGCAACCCTGTTTGATGGGGTGCAAGGAAGTTGAGAGAAGTTTACAACTTGTTTCAGGTTTCACTGAAACACTTTTGCTACAAAGTAGCAAAACCAACACACACACCAGGTCACACAGACTCCAGAGCCTGCCTGGCAGCTTCTCTGTCCCCCCAACCTCGGTTTTCATGGAGCTTCGAGTCTGTGCGTGTTGAGGAGCGCGGTCAGACCGTGATTACCGCAGGCAGTTGCTGCGGAGCCCTGAGCATCGTGAAGGGAAGGCGGGAGAACGGGAGTGGCTGGGAGGACCGAGAGCTGCGTGTGCTTCTGGGTGCCACGCTGTCTGCGTGCTCTTGCCTGCCGCCTCCCGTGGGCCCGCCGTGTGTTGGGGGAGCCCTCGCCTCCAGTCCGTCACTGACCTCCAGGCTGCTCAGGAGGCTGCGGCACTAAACAGACACATGTGGCACTCCCCTGGGTCTTCTTTCAGGACACTGAGCTCCCAAGGAGCAGGTCTACGTTGCGTTCCAGTCTAAGGTCCCGTTTAAGAGAAACGCCGCGGGACTGGAATGCGTGCAGAGGGAACGTCAGCTTGAGCTGATGAGAGCCGCACACGTCCTATGCACAGGGCGGTCTCAGAGGACTCAACCCCCCGGGAACATGGTGGACTTCAGCAGGACCACGAAGGCTAAGGGTCCTGCAGCCTCCCCGGGGCAGAGGCAGTGGGGGACTGAAGAGGGAGGGTTGGGTTGGAGAAGTGGTCATCTTCGAGGAGCGGGTAGACGGACCCACAGTGTACGAGCCTCAGACTGTCTCCAGGCCTCAGATTCACCCCTCTTGAAGCACCTGCCTCCCAGGGCTGTGACCACAATTAACCCAGCCTGCGTGGGGGGCAAGGAAAGGACAGGGCAGTGCTCCCTTCTCTGGTGATGCCCGTGGGCTTGTGTAGCAGACGGCGAGACAGAGAGAAGAGCTAGAAAGGTCAGTACCTGCAGATGATGTAATCACCCACGCAGGGCAGACAGCAGAGTTATTCGACAAACTTTTGGAATTAATACGAGTCCAGCAAGGTTGTGAGAGCCAAAAATCACTGGCGTCTTCTGAACCAGCAATGGTCACTAGGAAATGCCCATCATTCACCCTATATAGGACCATGTAGACTATATACAGTATCTGGAATTAACTTTTACCAAGAACAAACACCGCCTCGGTGGAGAAGCATGTGGAGTTCTAATACAAGATGTAGACATGGATGTGATAAACGGGGTGGTGTTCTACGCTCTTACCTGGGACAGCTTCACATTTAAAAATGCCAATCCTCCAGAAATGGGTCTATAAATCTAACGAAATCCCAATCAACGTTCCAGTTAGATATAAACATAAAACTTGACGGAAGAATAAAATTTCATGGAGAACTAAGTTAATCTCATAAAACAAAAGACAGCAGTCTGGCCTTCCTAGCAATTAAGAAATGCACAATCGTGTAATAAAACAGTGTGGTATTGAAATAAAAACAGGCAAACAGCGGGAGAAGAAAGCGGAGAGCAGAGGTCGCCCGTGCATGCATGGGTACTAAATGTACGATCGAGGTGGCACTGATGTCCGTTCAGAGTGAATTTGGTGTTTAGCAGACAGTTCTGGGAAAAGAGGCCATATGGGAAAATCAGAATGAGTTTTCTCCTCATACCACATCAGCGGTTGCAGCAAGCTAGAGTGAAGGCTAATTGTGGAAGGAATGACCGTACGGTTAGGGGAAGATTTGGGAGCTCTGTCACCGAGGAGGGGAGAGTGACTCTTGAATGGCACCACCCTAAGTGGGACCAGGCGGTGCTGGCGTGTGACGGCCACACAGCAGTGACGACCCTGCCAGGCCACAGGTGGGGTTGGGGCGTGGGGGCACGCAGGGTAAGAGTGGACAGGGTAAGGAGGAGAAGGGCAGTTGCATTATCTGGTCACACCTCTAGGGAGTCCTTGAGTCAAGCACCCAGAAAGCGGGTCAACCCAAGTGATGAATTCAGTGGAGAAAATGCTTTGGCAAGAGCCTATTATAAGGTCATAAATTTATTAGATAAAGTAATTGTGCAGCGTCTGACCACGCCAGCTTCAAATTTCCATTCACACGGCGAAGAATGGATCCTTCCTATAATTTACTGGGATCATAATTGACGGAGATTCAATTATTCTTGAACACATGAACCATAATGTGCTGAAATGATAGGTTCCTTTCTTTATTCATGGGAGTATATATTTTTAATTGTCTTTTAGGAAATCATTAGAAAGGGACAATTGAGTAACAATTACATTTTCTTTAAAGATGTAATTAAACATACGCTCCTGTGTGTGATTCCGGGCTTCTTTTGCATACTAAGCTCAGCGGCTGCGTTAATGAACCCGGCAGCGGGCAGCAGCTCCGTCCTGTGCGCGGAGCTCAGGGGACCTCCTGTGACCTTTCCCCGTGTGTTTACGGGAGGGACTCGAAAGCATGCTCATAAAATAAATGAGTTCTCCTCCACGGACGGAGGCAGATGTAAGTCTATGAAGCAAATAAGTGAACTGGAGGCTTTGAGCTGTAGCCGATGTGAAAATCTGCTGCTCACGGACCAATCCGACCAGTGACGTCAGAGCTCAGCAGAGCGAGGTTCGAACCTGGCTCACTGCTCCCAGCGGTGTGGCCTGAGCACGGCCTCACCATCGCCAAGTGTCTGTTATTTTCCCTGTAGGAGGAGCCTCCTCAGGTGGAGGCCAAATGAGAAGACCAGAACTGGGCAGGGTTCATGCATCAGGTGAGATGGAGACGATGATGGTGACTGCTATGTGGGTGCAGATAAAGGAAAAGGCAAGTCATTTATGATCAGTTTGCAGAAACAAGATAAACCAGTACGAACCAGACAGAATAGCACGGTGGGATGGCGGAAGGAAGAGCGGCAGATTTTAAGCAATCGGTTCCGCAGGCTGCTGCTGCTCTGATCCGGCCCCAGGAACGGCTCTCACTCTGCAGACGTGGAGGGCGCCAGCTCGCTCGTAGCTCTGTGTCAGCGGGGTGTTTGCAGCGCCATTTGCAGGCTAGTGATTTTTAAATCACATTCCCACCAGAGTTCAGGGCTAAATGCACACCCGAAATACACCCGCTGGCTCCGCAGGTCCACGCTGAGCACTTGCCAGGAGCTTCCCCTTCAGGCGTCCAGCCTTCAAAGGCCGAGTCTCAGTAGCGTATCTGGGCCCACGTGGGCTCTGTAAGCACCGAACAGCTGGAATGGGGTAAGTCAGGAGACATCTGCACTTGTTTAGGGGACTCTGCAAAATGAAACCAAGTGAAAACCGAAGCTGCGATTCGGTGCTCCACGATTCCGGGGAATTTACACCAGTTTGGGAGAATGGACTCGGAACACTCACTGCGAGATGCAGCAGTAGGAGAGCTTCAGTCTTCGGGTTCTTTAAGCAGCAACAGCGCCGTGTGGATCGCAGCAAACCACCAGCACCGCAGTCTGGGCTGCAGAGGTGTCTGCTCAGTCTGCGCGGGAAGCTCCTGTTCTCGCTCCCCAGCCCCGGGGGCAGGTGGGTTTGGACGGTGAGACTCCGGCTTACAGACAGGGACTGATGCTCAAGGTGCTGTGGCACCTTCCAGGAGTTAAAGCCAAAACCAACAGTTTCTGTCCATCCCTCCGCCGCCACCTTGCAGTGTGTGCGTGTGTATGTGCGTGTGTGTATGTGCGTGTGTGCGCGCTTGTGTGTGTATGTGCGTGCATGTGTGTGTGCGCGCATGTGTGTGCGTGTGTGTGTGCATGTGTGTGCGTGTGCATGTGTGCATGCGTGCATGTGTGTGTGCGTGTGTGTGTATGTGCGTGTGCACACGCGTGCATGTGTGTGTGCGCGTGCGTGTGTATGTGCATGCGTGCGTGTGTATGTGTGTGTGTGCGTGTGTATGTGCGTGTGTACACATGCACGTGCGTGTGTGTGCGCGCACGTGTGTATGTGTGTGCGTGTGTGCGTGTCTGTGCACGTGTGTGTGTATGTGCATGCGTGCGTGTGTGTGTGTGTGTGTGTGTGCATGTGTGTCGGGGGGCTCAAGTGAGCACCTGTTAAAAGCTCTGTGTTGAACTGTGCGGGATTATGAGAGAAGAATGTAGGTTGAGAGATTTCCAATCCAGCGGTTTGCACAACAATCACACAGCCCAGATTAGGACCCAAAGGCTCCCCCAAAACAAGGGTAAAACGTCCTGTGTTCCTGTTTCCTTTTCCCAGCCCTTTCTCGACTCAAACCGAGGTCCTTCCATAGGACCCTGTGGACCCCTCTCGGAGTCGACACTGGGTGTGTGGGAACGTGTGCGTCCCTTCTGACAAAGTGCTGCAGATTTCAGAAGGTGCTTCCCCCCCCCCAACACTGCAAACCTCCGAGCAAACCCATTTAAATTTCTCCTGCAGCTGATGGGGACCAGCTGAGAAGAGGAGGAAATAGGAACCGCTTCACCGATTCTGGCACCAAAATGCAGAGATACTTCCGTATTTCAGCTCAGAAATAACTTAAAAGGAAGTCACTGTGTCTATTATATGCTCAATAAATTATTATCTGGAATGTACTTATCTAATCAAAATTCTTAAGAAGACACTTGTTGCAGCTAGGCTGGGGCTCACTGGCCCTCTGCTCCACGTCCGCGCTGAAGACACGGCTGTTCTGAACGTGCAAGGTGAGTGAGAGAGCAGATAAATAACTAAATGGCCTGGGCTTCCGTAGGCTCCTGCGAAGGACTCATGTCTCCATTTTTTAATACAGGGGAAAGTGTCTAATGCATCTGCTCTGAAAACAAGCCCAGGTCCACCAGTCCCTCAGGTCACTGTGCAGGAACAGGTACAGATGCTCATCCCGAGGGCCGCAGGTGAGGAGCACGGCTCCCACCTGCACAGAGCTCAACCATGCTCAAGTTTCTCAAGCTCACTTTGCTTTCAGGCTACAGCACTTATTTGCACATGTTTTACCTAAATGACTGATACTGGACATTGGGATGGAAAGGAAAAGAGCTGCTACAGTTTTATTTTAGGGATTCCTAAGACGCCAACTCTGTTTTGTGGTTTCCACCCCAAGCTGAGTCTTGGGGAACAATCGTGTCCTCCCCACGAAGGGTCCCCAGCCCTGACATGCAGAAATCATTCCCACAGCACCGGGTGGGCAGCTGCCCCCACCTCCGTCTCTGCCCTTTCTCTTGCCTGCGTCTTCACCTTGTCACCTGGCCTCCCCGCCTGCTCCCAGAGCTGAGTGTGAGATCTCAGCATTTGTGAAAAACACACAACACAGAGACTCAGGCCTGGCGTGGATGTTGCAGCACCCTCCCTGGGGAGCTCCAGGAGTGCTGCACAGAAGCCCATGGGCTGGGGGGATAAACAGGCTCCTTCCTGATATTGTCTTGTAATTCAGACAGTCCACAATAGCCTTTACCGAGTCCTGTTCTGTGGTAGGAAATGTCTCAACATTTTAATCACAGTAGTGATCAAATTTGCAGTTTTGAAATCTCTCAGGAAGCAGTAAGAAGACTAGAGTAGCTCATGTCCACGCATTTTGCCGGAGGGGTTTCTGTGGAGGGCTCCGAGTTGGTGCTGAAGGCAGTTCATTGAAGCATGTACAAGTGAAAGCAAAATACGAGCTTCCTGACCAGTACGTCTCTCCTCTATCGAAACAAAGGGAAAATAATTTTTTTAACAAGAGAAATGCCATCTTCAATAAAAGACAAGAAATTTTATAACAACCAACTATAAACCAGGAAGAAAATGTGTCAAGTCCTGTGAAAATGTGTCAAATCCTCAAAAATGATACATATGTGACGACTATGCCAAAAATGTTTTGTTTTTTTCTTTCAAGGGCGGTGAGGTTTGGGTTGTGGTTGGACCACAGAAGAGAAAACATAGCTCAATACTAAGTAATGTCATCGGGGAGCAGGTTGCAGAGAATATGATTCTTACACGCCATTTCCATCACCCTGTTTTGGCTTCTTTGCAGCGTACTGAGGTCTGGGGGTGAAGCGGAATGAGGCCATAAGTGGCAGCAATGGCTTGCTGACCATGTGAAGAGCTTGCGACCCCAAGATTCTGCAGGAACCTCTGGAAATTAGAGGGAATGGTGTTCCTCAGATAAAATAATTATTAGATTTGTCAAGATTTGTTTGAGACCTTAAGTCCTATTAGAAGCTAAATATTTTTCCGGATAACCTCCACTTATTTTTCTCTTCTCTTTTCTTGACAGAGAGCTGGCACCATAAAGAATGAGCAATGATCCCAAAAGAAACAAAAAGGAACTTGGCTCAAAGAATGGGGAAATAAAAGATGGAAAGTAACATAAGCAAAAAGTAAATGACTAGCATACATTAAAAAATTCAAAGAGTTTAGACAGTTAGTTCTGCACAATCTCAAAGAAATTACAGACAATATCAGCTATCCAAAAATGAGCTCAAAGAATAAATATAAATGTTCCAAAGGAAGACTATTTGATCCCAGAAGAAGGAAGTAAATGATTTGGCTGAGTTCTAGAGACAAACTTAAGAGAAAAATAAAAGACATTTATAGAAATTAAAGGCATGTTATTAATATAAAAAACAAGACAAAAAACTAGAACAAATAGAACTGAAGACCAAGGGATACAGTAACTAGGCTAAGATGCCTTATTATGTTAAATGCATCGTGGATGTCTGCCATTAGGTTTAGCCCTCCCCGACATATGGACCTCTTTCTGTGTTTTGATAATGCTTTATTTTGTGCTAGTTTGATTGCCTAAAATTCTCTTGCAAATAAAAGAAAGATGTGTGGCTTGAGTTCTGCCAATAAGCACCCATAGAATTCTGGATACGGGAAAATAAAGGATTAATGAATTCAAAGGCAGGTCAGTGGAAACTGTCCAAATGAGGAGAGAGAGAGAGAGAGAGAGAGAGAGAGAGAGAGAGAGAGAGAGAGAGAGAGAGAGAGAGAGAGATAAGAGTATAAAGAAGAATAAAAATTGAGAAAAACACACAAATCACAAAATCAAAAAAAGTCACAAAAAAAAAAAATTGTCAACA
>CAUYRT010091348.1:0-17291 GCA_963574885.1 Lepilemur ruficaudatus | reverse complement strand
CATACTATTTTAATAAAAATATATATTTTTTGCCACTTAATTAGGCAGCAATACCATAGCAATGCTGGTTAATGAACTGCTTAATCTTTTAAAATGTGAATTCATGTATTTTGGAACTTGATGTTAACAAATCATTTTTTTTAAAATTAATTTTAATGATGCCCCTTTTGGTGCTTCTTTGGATCATTCTAGATTATGGTAAATAGAAGTAGGTGAAAAGGTGACATTCTCTTGCCTTTCATTATTTTTATGAGCCTAATCATACATATTATAATCTTTAAGATTATTGTTAGTATGATACTTTATCTTCCTCTACTTTTTTTTTTGCACTTGGGAGCTTCCTCTACTTTTAATCCTCCCACCCACAAATGTCTGGTTATTTCTGTCTTCTTTTTTCAGGTTCTATCTGTATTCATTTTGTCTTTATGAGACAAAGGGATTCACAGTCAGTGAATATTGGAAAAAAGATCTGGTTCTCCTTTATGCAATGATGTTTTTAGGAGAATACTACTTTATTATTTACAATAGTATTAAGGAGCCATCTTTATTCAAACAATTTTTTTTTTTTTGGAGACAGAGTCTCACTCTGTTGCCCGGGCTAGAGTGCCGTGGCATCAGCCTAGCTCACAGCAACCTCAAACTCCTGGGCTGAAGTGATCCTTCTGCCTCAGCCTCCCAAGTAGTTGGGACTACAGGCATGTGCCACCATGCCCGGCTAATTTTTTCTATATATACTTAGTTGGCCAATTAATTTGTTTCTATTATTAGTAGAGACGGGGTCTCGCTCTTGCTCAGGCTGGCTTCGAACTCCCGACCTTGAGCAATCCGCCCGCCTCGGCCTCCCAGAGTGCTAGGATTACAGGCGTGAGCCACTGCGCCCGGCCTCGATTCTGTCTTTTTTGTAAGTCAACATAACACTTCATTCTCTTAATTAGAATATGGTTTCCATCCTATATTTTGGTTCTCAACTTAGAAGTAACTTAGTTGAACAATAAACAAAGGATGTAGTCCCTCTGCCTGGAGTGATCTCCCCTGACTCTCATGTCTTCTTATCTTTCAGGCCCAACTTAAATGTGGTTTTCTAGAGAGGTCTTCCCTGGCAGCTAAGTAGGCTCTTACTTTTCACCTTCATTTCCCATCACTGCACCCTGTCACCATCCTACACAGGCAATTATGTTTATTTGCTTGTTTGTTGGATTCTTGTCTTTAACCTTAGACCATAAGCTCTGAGGACAGGGAATAAGATTGTTTTATTTGGTGATATATCCCCAGTGCCTCCGACAGTGCTCCATAAATATTAGTTGAATGAATGACTAATTGAGAAGGCAGGAAGCTGTGAGAGACAGATCAAGCCTCCTCAGGTCACAGACCCACAAGTGGCATGGAATTGCCTTGTTTTCTTGTTGAGTCTAGTTCACAATACCCCAGGCTTAGCTGGTTTAGGGCTTGGCTGTGGTTTAAATCTTGTTTGGGAAAAAAAAAAAGAAAGAGATTCATCTCTGCCAAAGTCAACAGCAAATAAGTGCAGTGGCAGATTGCTCAGCTTGATTAGTCAAGTTTGGGCAGAGAGGGCTAGGGAGGGCATTTCTCCAAGGCAACAGAGCAGTGTGTTTTAAAGATGGGAAGTAAACCCTCGCTGCTTGAATACCAAACTTCCTGATGGGAGGAGTGTTGGAGGATGAGGCTGGAAGGAATGGTTGAGATATAAGCTAGAGTCTGAAATCAGTTTAGTTGGTCTAAGACAGCCCTCCTGTTTAGCACTGTAACTGCTTGAGAGAAACTGAGGCGAAGGGCCAACCCTCACTCTTTAGGAAGGTGTGACACTTTATGCTGCAAGTTTGGCTCTCTGAAGAAGATGCTCACACAGAGTTGTGGTACAAGATGTTTATAAGGAATTAGGATCTGTGAACAGAAGCAGGATTGAGCAGTGGGAGAAACTGAACTACGAGGAAGACTTGAGACAGCCTTGGCCAACGCAGAGGGAAGCTCTGAAGGGAGCACCGTCCTAATCCATTTTTTGCTGCTTCAACAGAATAGCACAGACTAGGTAATTTATAAAGAATAGAAGTTAATTGGCTCATGTTCCTGCAGACTGGGCAGTTCAAGAGCATGGAGCCTGGGCATTTGGTGAGGGTCTTCCCTTGTAAGAAGGGCACAAGACATAAGCAAGCACTCAAGATAGAGTGGGGTACTGGGGCTGGACTCAATTCATAACAACTCACTCTTATAACCAACTTGCTTCTGAGATAACAACATTAATGAGGCTCTGCCCTCAGGACGCAATCACCTCTTTTGAGGCCCCATGTCCTAACACTGTTGCACTGAGGATTAAGTTTCTATCACATGGACTTTTGGGGGACACCTTCAAACCATAGCAAGCACTGTGCATCAGAGTTGTCACATACCCTGCCAAAGTGGCTGGGCTTTTATGAATCCCAGCCCCCTGCCCCCCCATTCAGTCGCCATATGTACAAGGTCTTTGCTAATTGATTATGTTCCAATTGTGCAAGGAAATAACATCCATACATGCTTCCTAATTTGGGCTCTGGAGGTTAAACTAATTGAGTAACTTTGAGAAAGATACAACTTCTCAGGTATCTGTGACTTTGATGATTTCTGAATATTATTATCCTCAATTCACAGATAAAGAGGTAGGGGTGGGTAGTGGGGGGGTTGAAGGGTGGTGAGTGATGAATGTCATTTTAGGGCCTAACAGCTGGCAAATGGCAGAGACAGGCTTGGGGCAGATCTGCCTACCCATCTTTAAGCACACATACTTTCAACTATATCACTCAGTTGCCTGGATTCTTAAAACAAGGAGGTTGATTAGATGCTTCTTGAATTTCTCTCCATTTTTAATGTTTCATATGTTATTAGGGCATGCTTCATGGGTCATTAGGGTTATTATCACATAGAAATAGAAACCTTACTCAGCTCATATACACAACGTTAATGGGGTGCATTTATAGAAGGGTTAACTGAGTCTCGATATCTTTGAGAAAGTCTGCGCTGAGCAGCAAGATGTTGGCATTACCTTTTGAATACCAAACATTTTAGCCATGAGGGAGTGTCTAACTTGCTAAAGTTACTTACTTATTAACTTTCTTTCATAAGGCATTTTAAATAAATTAAAATTGTCAAAACTTTTTAATGCATACCATTACAAAAGAGGCCTTTGTGTAGTGAAGGACAAATAGATGATTGAGTACCGAAAAGATTTTATTCACTGAAATAGTCACTTTAAAAGGATGCTTTACAAACTAACAATGCTTATAAGGATTTATGGTATTTCCTTTCTAAATGTTTGTGTAAGAAAAAATAACATTTATTTTCACATTCAACAGGTATTCTATCTCTACCACTCAATCATGGGTGTGAATTGACCGAGGAACAAATATTCTGTCTTCGCTTTGCAGGGGAAGGCACATGCCCAGTGAAATGAAAATGAAAGCGTGGCAGATAAAGGCACATTTCACCTGCAGGGTTTACTTTTATGCGCAGGAAACTCAGGGCTTCTGAGAAATAGAACTTGGAGAGGGTCTTAATGTTTTCCAGTGGTATCCAAAGGACATAAGGAGCAAATTACCTACCTAAGTCCCTGTCCTTCCCTCCTCCTCCTTCTCATGAATCACACAATTCCACGAGACAGTAAAGCCATTTATATTGCTATGCACTGAGCATACCTTTCTTTCCTTCCGGTAGGAGTTTGTTCAGGAAATATTCTCTGCTTAACTAAAAAAATAGAAACAGCTCAGGTTTTTTACATTTTTGTCATTTTCCAAGAATTTTCACCTGGTGGATCCCAGATTTGGTGGTTTTACAGACTAGTAAAATTATCCAAAAACATCAGAATATTAATATAGAGTGCCCAAATTTGCATTTTTCCAAATAATGATATTTGAAAGAGAAAAAGTTATATAACATCATCATCACTCATGAAAGAAAGGACATGATCATAGTGAAGGAACAAGGGGTCATTTTATATAAAAAGTTTCTTAAATAGCCTACCATTGACTTTGCAGAAAACTCACTATCACTATGCTGTCCTAGATTTTCTCATTCTTCTGCAGAGTAGTAACAACTTTTTCAAAGACTTTCATAACCAACCTCTAAAATAGGTAAAGCAAATATTATTCTCATCTTGCCTGCTAAGAAATGTGGGCTAAGGATGTGAAGTAACTTGCCCAATTACCAGTGTGTCAGAATATCTTTGCCTACAAGTAACAGAAAAGCCCGATTTAAGTGGCTTAAAAACAAGGAAATTTATCTCTCACGAGATAAAAAAATCTGTCGTTGGTTCAGCAACTCCATGATATGACTGGCACCCAGATCCCTTTCTGTCTGTCTACTCTGCTGTCCTCTCTGTGGCTTCACTCTAAGCCTGACTGCCCTCCTGGCTGTGAGGTGGCTGCTAGTGTCAGCTGGGCTATGGGCTTCCTTGTTCATAGTCAACAGAAAACAGAGGGCTTCTTTCCCAGAAGTCCCAAGCAAGCATCTTCTCGCATTTCATTGACCTTTGACTGGTTTAGACCGGCTCATTTCTGAACTGGTCTCTGGTGGAAAAACTGTATCCTTGAGAATGGCCTGGACTGACAGCTCAGGTAGAAAGGAATTTGGGAGAGTTAACCGCAATATGGCCTCCACACAGTTACTAAATGGAAGAGACAGAACATGAACTAGGATTTTTGACCACAGACATTTTTTAGACAGTCTTAGGGTGCCACAGATTTTTCTAAAACAGAGATGGTCCATGCATTGCAATATCTGCAGACCTATTTTCTAGAACTTGCTACCTGTCAAGGCTATGGCAATAAAAAGGGGCCTTCTTTAATGTGAATATCACTTGTCACAGGGGAGAAGATGAGCAGCCAGCGTTATACCACACAGAAGATACGCTCACAGGCGGTCAGTCTTCACAACGGAGGATGCTAATTCATTAAAATTCATCACAATTAGCGGAGGATGCTAATTCATTAAAAACATCCTAAAGTTTTCTCAAGAACAGTTTGCACAGACCCTCTCTACCCCGATGTCCCCTACCCCTAATTCCTTCATCGTCATGATTTCTATCCAGTGTTTAAAACAGACCGTTTCAGAGACTACGTTGGAACTCATGCAGAGAGCTGTCTACAAGAGGTGGCAAAAACTGGTGGGGGGGAGGGGTGAAGAAAAGGAGTAGAATCCTGAGGAGTTGCAGGAGACAGAAAAGAGTAAAAGAGAAGAGATACAACTGTTCTTTAGTCTGAAAATCTACATCCGTGTGTGTCTGGGTGGACCCTATAGGTACAAATTTACCGAATCACCAGATAAGGCAGCCTGTGCATCCCTCAGCCACATGGATGTTTATGGGCTGGAATACACTGCTTGAACCTGAAGTGAAGGATAAGCTGAAAATTGTTTGGGGGGGGGAGGGGGGAGGGTGTCCATAGTATGTTTGGTCAACAGCAAGTGGCTTCTATCATTCTCTCTTTCTGTCTATGAATAGTGACATAGTTAGGATGTTCACCTGAATATAAACTAATAAACAACAAGGATGAAGAGGAATATTATTACCCCACCCCCCAAAAAACTTACGGCATGATTTAATTCATTCATTTAACAAAAATTTATTGAGTGCCTACTATGGGTTAAGCATTATTCCAGACCCTGGGGATACAGCAGTTAAAAAGATAGGAGAGACCTTGCACTTATGGAGGCAAAAAGAAAAAATTATGTTGGACTGGGGATAGAGGAAATCTTATTTGTCTATTTTCTGATTTTGGTTGTGTTTTTAAAGAATGTTTGCAGCTTCTCTCCCATCTTTTCCTATTGCATTGTCTTTCTCTCCTTTTTAATTTTTTCGCTGAAGGGCCTTACAGGAAGAGGCGTGGGGCTGCAGCGGACAGATGAGTGCTTGGCAGCTCTTTCGCAGATCCATGTCCTATCTCCTCTCCTCTCTCTACTCTCCCCACTTTGTTTCAATTTCCATCCATCCTGCCAAGTTGTTCCTAAATTCTGTGACCTCAAAGAAGTGATGCCCAACTGCACCTTTCTGATGGCTCCTTCATTTATCCACTAAACCACCTACCGCTTTTAACAATGAGTGTACATCGGCATATGAGCACGTGCCATGCTCCCTGCAGAGTGCTGCAGAGTGCATTTTCAACCTTGGCATGGGGCTGTTCCCACACAGTCTTCATTTCCCCTGAGCTGACCTCAGGACAAGATCTGTATACTATTTATATCCCCCCTTATAAAGTATTCATGGTAAAAGTATTAGAAAGCAACATAGAACTTACTAAAAATTGTGTAGCAGAGATAAAGAAGAGGACTTATATCATAGGCCTGACATCAAACTCTGCCAGACATTCATTCATTAATAAATGTTGGTGGAGTTCCTGCTATGCACAGGTACTGTCCTAGGTCTCAGTGACAGGTGGACAGGGCCCCTGATAACATGTACCTCCTGTTTTAGTTTTAATTTTAGTGAAGGATGACAACAATCCAGGTAGTATTGGAGAAAAAGTTGTCATGAAGAAAATTTAGTGGTCATATGGCGGGCATGGCTGGAAGCAAGGGGCTTGGTAGGAAGTGGTCAGGGAGACCCGTTCTGGGGTGGCGATGTTAGATCTTGGCTCTGACTTTGACAGTGGGCAGCCCTGGGAGGATCAGGGGAGCTGGGGTGTCATTATGGGAACAAGTAACAAGATGGCAGCCATGGTGGCAAAATTGGGATCAGAATTCTGCCCCCTAGCGATTTGTATAATTTTGGTGCTAATTTCAAGTACTTATCAGGAAAAAATTACAAACAAAGATTTTGGACAAAATTTTGGTTTGTCCTAGTTTAGTAAAGATAATGGGGAAATTTGTATTTCCCACTTTCTAAATGTGTGTGTGTGTGTGAGAGAGAGACAGACAGACAGACAGAGAATGAAACCTTAGCTAGAAATACCATCGCTGTCACTCTCCATACTAACTAGTAGTCCTAAAAAGATTTTTGTCTTGTGATCCTTTAAGAGAAAATCATCATGAAAAACAGATGATGCCTTCAGTGTACTGGTATTCTTTATTGTTGCTCACAGGATTATGGATATTAATGTGAGTGCTAAGAGTCATAATTGTACCTTACTCCTGCTTCAAATATTTAGACTGAAATGAGGCAGTCTCACAGGAAACTGACTAAACTTTCTAATTTAGAAAGACCATGTGTCTGTAAAAATGGCACACAACTAAAAGCAAAGATACAAAGGGCACTTCCCCAAATCCATGTGTTACCATGAAATATATAACCAATATAGTGCTATGATTCCTTACCTCTAGAAACAATCTTTGCACAAAGGAAACACAAACACGAAGCCCCACACAAAGAGAATGAGAATATTTGTTTATTCAGTGATGCTGGTTCCTGATGATTAGCTCCATGGGAAATCCTTTGGCTTTGTTTTTTTATTGAGGCCAGTTTATCTTTCCAGCTAATAAAAAAATGGCAAAGAGGTATCAAAGATATGCATTATTAGTGATCACGTTCTTTTTTATTATTATTTCAGCATATTATGGGGGTACAAATGTTGAGGTTATGTATATTGCCCTTGCTGCCCCTTCCCCCCTAGTCAGAGCTTCAAGCGTGTCCATCCCCCAGACGGTGTTCATCGCACTCATTATGTATGTATATACCCATCCCCTCCTCCTCCCTCCCATTTGCCCAATGCCCGATGAATGTTATTCCTATATGTGCACTTAGGTGTTGAGTGATCACATTCTCAAATGAGAGATGGGTGCAATAAAAAGAGGCCTAGAGCCGTATGACTGCCTCTAGCGACTCATTCCTTGCATTCATAATGAAAAGCATCTCATGCCCATTAAATATATGATTTTGGGGGGCATTACACTAGTAATACCCATTTATTTTAGCACATTTAGAAGCAAATAAAAAAGAAAAAGAAAAATCGCTTGAATTCCTACCATTCAGTGATAACCACTCTTACAATTCTGCTGTATTTCTTCCAAACATCACATGCATATAAAACAAACTAGACATGCGTTTGTGTGTATGTGTACATACCTTATAAGATTGGAATCATACTATATACACTATTTTCCCAGACTCTTTTAAACTTGTTCAGTGTTATATGCTTAGTCAGTGGGTTCAAACACTCCCCTGTCTTTCCCATAGAATGGTATACCTAGACAAAAACAAAAACAAAAACCTCCGCAATGCAGGGTGGGTATCAGAACACCATTCCCTTGAATCAGTTGGTGATTTCCTCATTATACATAAAATATTTGTGGAGAGCCCTGATACAGCATATGGATAAAAGACAGGTCCAGTTATAATCCAGAAAAATGTACAGAAAGCTTTGGGTGCTACTTAGATCTGGCCAAAACAACATGGCTTAGATTTCATTTAAAAATTAACAAAATTGTTGTAAAAAAAAGCCCTAACATTTTCCTCCTTTTCTTCCAAGAAGTTATGCTAAAGTAATGTCAGAGGGGAAAGGAATTTGAAGCTTCAAGAAGCAAACAGGTAGACGAGAAAAGAGCATGGGTTCGAATTCAGACAGGCCCAGGTTTAAATAATGACACTGACACTTGATATCAACAAGACCTTGATCCTTACTTTTCTATCCTGAAAAGTAGGGAGGTAGATGTTCCCTTAGAGCACTGTTGGGAGAATTAAATGAGAATATGAATTTAAAGGTATTTGTAGAGTGTCTGGCTTAAAGCAGGCCCTCCTCTTGGCAGCTGCTCTTACTATTATTATTGAGATTTGAAAGAATTAACTCAGGGGCTCCATGCTCATGCCCATGAATTGAGCAGTGTCAGATAGCTTTGATGTTCACTTAACTGGTTGTTTTTGAACGCATGGAAAAAAAATGTTACGTAGTGTTTTAGATTCTGTGACCTGTCACTAAGACACAATCACAGCAGGGAACAGAAAAGAGCATCAGGTTATAAAAATTACTGAGGTATATTGGATATGATGCAGTTTATGGAATACCAGAGATACAATCAATTTGTGGAGAGAAAACAATTCCTATTTTTCCTGTCATGAGGCTTTCCACTAATAGACATAATTGGAGATGATGGCTTCGAGTCTAGAAAGCAGCCAGGACTGAGCACTCTTTTTCCACCAGGACTAGTATACTTTAGCCACTACTGTTGAGGCTGCCCACATAGCATCTCCTTCTAGAGGGTTCCACAAAGGACAAGTCAACAAATGGCAACTGCTTGTACATTTCAAAACTTGCTTTCCTCCCTTCAGAAAAAGGCCTGCCCATTATTGCATTTCAGTTTGAAATGAGTACACCCCTGGTTTACTTTGTTTTCAGTGTTTCCTTTAACAAGCAGATACTCTCAAGGGCACTTAAGGTTTCCTACTCTCTTTCCGGTCAATCTGACTCAAATACCTTTCGGTGCCTTCATCATAGATCATAGCTGTCATCCTTGTGCAGCCAACTCTGGCACTTACTCCTCATTGCTATTTTTAGCTAAAAGGATGTTTTAGTTTATTGCCTGTGTTTCTAGACTAAACCCGAATGTTAGAGAAAATCATGTGCCCATAGAAAAAGAATTAGAAGAGTGTATTTGGCATGAGGCTCAGTACTGTGTGCATTATACACACAAAATGTAAAGTTAGTAGTCAGCTGAAAAATCCCAGCTGCTGTTTGCATGTAGCAACTAGGTAAGCTGAAATGATTTACTCCTTGTTTCACAGGCTAGAAATTGTCCCATAAGATTTATTTCTGGCTCAGCAATCAGCCACCTCTATATTACCAATTCTAAGTCATGAGCTGAAGGTTCATCCATCATTCCGTATTTCCTTTGGGAGTCATGATCAATAAATGTTGGAAAAGAAATAGCCTCTGTTCTGAAAAGTTCCTGGCTGCTTTTGGGAGTGAATTTTATTACAGTTGAGAAACAACTAAGAAACTACACATAGAATCTCAGAGAATATAAAAATTCTTAACCCCCTAGAGATAGGACAAGTCTATATCGTAGGGCTTTAAAATCCTGAGATGGGACATCCCTTGGAAATCAGATCCATTGACTGATAATTGAACTCAACTCCTCTAATATTAGTATAATTCCCTTCATTCTTTTATTGGTCCCTGACGGGGTGACTAAATTTGGGGCTGGTCACCGGAATTGGGGGACAGAGATCTGCAGCCATAGTGATACTGGCCACATGTCAATTATCAACCAGACACTAGGAAAATAATAGAAGCTTTCACAGTGCAGGCTGCTCATTTGGCATATTTTCTAGATACATTCTCCCTTTATTCCTTAGTATCTGGAGCTAGGTCTTACGTAAGGCTGCAGTCCACCCAGAGGAGAGTATAGTTCCTAAAATCTTTGCAACACGTGGTGACCATGTGATTAAGCTCTGGCCAATGAAATGTGAAGCCAAGCACTGCATGGAGCTTTGGGGAAGGCTGCTTAAAGTGTGCTGAGTCAGTCAGCAGGGACCACTCTACCCTTTCACCTTCCCTTTCCTATGGCCTTGGATGACCTGGCATGGTTGCAGCTCCAGCAGCCTTCTGGGAACTGTAAGTGACTTGCAGGACAGATGCCAACACCGGGATGGAGGGAGAGAAACACTGAAGATACCATGGTCCACGTGGCCTGTGAAACTGCCACACTTGCTCTTGTATGTGACAGAGAAATAAATCTTCATCTTGCTTAAACTGCTGTAATTTTACATTTTCTCCTAGTGGCTGCTGAACCTCGCTGAGGTGATATTCACGAAAGGATATCAAACTCTTTGGTGTGTGAATTTCCTTTAATAGGAGACAAAGCCTTTTCTTCTTCTAGACAAGAGATTTAAAATGCAAACACTTTTAGGAGTCTATTTTAAATCACTTAATGTACAGATGACTTAGCAACTTCTTTCCTGAGGCCAAATTTGAGGTGGAAGACAGTGAACTTGAGGTGCTTTGGGGGAGTTTGAAGGAGGGATTGGAGAAAGAAATAGGATTCAGATAGGGAGAGCTAAGACTGGCTTTGCTTGTATAAAACACATCTTTTCTTGAGGCTGTCTTCCTGACTCCTGATGACTCATTTTGAATTTTGGGCTTACAACTATTGTCCTAGAGGCCCCTAGGAGACTAGGAGGAGGGAAGTGTAGGTTAGTTAGTAGCCCTGAACCACTGTTGAGAGCCTGGCCTTCCTGTCACAACAGCAGCAATAACAGGCTGCCGTCCTACTTACTGCCTGCCTGACAAATGCTGGCATTTCACATACACCACCTCTAATCTAATCTTCATGAGACCCCCTGCAATATGTGGGGATTGTCTTCACTTTACAGAAGCTAACCCACGCTCAGAAAGATTAAGCATCTTGCTCAAAGTCATACGGATATAGCAAGGTACAGAAGTGGGATTCAAGTAGGGTGACCAGCCGTCCTAATTTGCCCAGGACTGAGGGGTTTCTTGAGATTCAGGACTTTTAGTGCTAAAACCAGGAAAATAACAGGCAAACTAGGATGTTTAGTCACCCTTGCCTGTCTGCAAAGCTCTGTTATACTACCTTTAAGCCCCAAGAAGCACAGAGCTCAGACAGACCTCCCAGGAGGGTAAAGGACTCTCAAGAGCTGTCTCTGGCACCCTAAGATGCACCATGTCCACCTTCTGCCTGAAAATCTGCTTCCCCTGGAGTCAGCCCAGCGGGACTGTGTGGATGGAACTAAAGCCTCTGCTCTGTCTCTCCAGTCTAAGCCAGGGCCCCCCTTGTCCCCCTCAGCTAAGACCCCTAAAAGAGACTTGTTCTCTTTAGGGAGCAGAGTCCTGGTGCTTGTCCAGCTGTGCAAATGCTATTTTTTCTGGCTGTGATGCTCTCCAAATCCTCCTCCCTCCTTGAGATACTAGGTACAACTATTAGAATAACCTTCACATTTTCCTAGTAAAATACCTTTTTTTCTTAGAGTTTAAAAGCACTATTACTGTTGCTTGCCTAAAAATGTCAAAGGTACAAACTTAAGAGGAATAACATCTGACCTCTGTCCCTAACTGTCTTAGCTTGGTCCTTTAGTAAATGACACCAATAACATTTTGTTAAGTTTTCTCCAATTTAAATATAAACAAATAATGGCCATCTAGGGTTGGGGGGGGGCGGTCCCAGCCTCAGGTTCCTCGATATGACCAGGGGGGCGCATGAACCTCCCTGGCGCTGTGTGCCTGTTGTGTCCGTGTGTGTGCTCTTTTATGGAGAGAAAGTCTGTAGCTTTCACTGCATTCTCGGAGAGGTCTGAGACATAAAGATAGTTGAGAACCACTGGTGTAGAATTAACAAGAGTCAACTTGGAAAAAAAAAATTTTTAAATAAAAGGCATTTTTGTTTTATAAAGTGAGTCACAGTAGCAACCTATCCTAGTGTGTTAGCCAATGACTCAGGCTATGGCCTTGGTGTATCAAAGAGTGTCCGCGGAGAGCCATAAGGAAGGTGTGGTCCAGGCGGCGCTGGGGAAGTATGGCTGAAAGCCCCAGTTAGCTGGGGCGCCACGCCCTGCCGTGAGAGGACTGGAGTCTTCAGACCCAGAGAAGAGCCCTGGTGTCGACAGCCTGCTGCCAAAGACTTTCTTATTCTCTTGGTCAGTAGCCTGTCTCTAGATCATTGGTTTATTTCTGGTGTTTTCTTACAAACTGTAACATCTCTCATAAATAATCTGACTTGCTAGACATTTATTGAATATTGTAGCTTGGGGTCTAAGAGCCCACACATATTGAAGCCTGGACCTCAGTCATGGGTTCAACATGATTTTGGAGAAGGGGCCTGCCCTCCCTAAGCTGCTATTAATATTTTCTTATCTGTAAAGCAAAGGAGGTACTAGTGCCTAGCTCACATAATTGTAGCGAGGATTAAATGCGATGATATACCCAAGTCAATTAGCAACACATAGTCCGAGCTGCATCCATGTGCCAGGAGCTGAGGTGTACGGTGGCAACCAAAGAGGCCAGAATTCCTGACCTCTGGAAGCTTCCCGTCACGAGGCACCTACTTGGCTGCTCTCTGCCTCTGTCTCTGACATTTTGGCAGGATTTCACAGGCTGGAGAAGGGTTAGAGAAGGAGCTCTCCTAGACACTAACTCACAGGGTGTCACTGCCGTGCTTAGATGAACACCTTCTAGAGCTACAGATGAAGATTTAACACCTTGAGGCTGAGGTGTGAACTTTGACACTGGCCCAGGTACCAGTCACTGAGTCTCAGTGGCATGGACTCTATTCTCTGTCCCCTTTTTTTCCCAGCAAATGCTTGAAGCAGGAGCCCTTAAACACTAGGGCCACTGACAATTCCCTGATTCTCTACTCACACCATGCTCCTCCGGCCAGCGCCCTCAGGCTCCCTGGCCTGCCCACGTGGTGCCCAGAGCAGTGGAGCAGATGAAATCCTCCCTCAGTGTCAGCTTCAGCCAAGGACAGCCCACATTGCCCTTTCCTGCTTCCCTCTCCTAGTGGCCATTAGCACCATCTACGAAGCCATCTGAGGCACTGTGCCAGCACACTCTGGGGGACAGCCCTGTGCAACACAGACAGTGCTGACTGCCTCATGGGAGAGAGGGTTATGGTAGGGTAAGCGGAGGGGGAGGAGGAGGTGAGACCTGCCCAGCACTGCCAGACGACACCAAGTACAGACACTTCTTGATTTGCAATGGGGTTACCTTCTGATAAACCCATTGTAAATTGAAAACATAGTAAATCAAAAATGCATTTAATGCACCTAACCTACCAAACGTCATAAGTTAGCTTTGTCTGCCTTAAATATGCTCAGAACACTTACATTAGCCTACAGTTGGGCCAAATCATCTATTACAAAGCCTATTTTATAATAAAGTGCTGAATATGTCATGTACTTTATTGAATATTGTACTGAAAATGTACTCCAAGTATCGTTTCTACTGCTTTCTCACCATCGTAAAGTCCAAAAATCGTTAAGTGGCACTACTGGAAGTCAGGGACCATCTGTACTTTATCCTGCTCAACTGAAAGCCAAGTCTGGGGCCTCCCCAGTGCCCAAGTTGTTGCTTTTGAGTAACCAAAAGGCAGCAGAGTAAAACGAGCTCATTATCCTTTTCTGTGAGGCTGGAGTGTTTTCACCTTACCAGACTCAGAGGGAGAGCAATAAGAGATGATGGATTCCTTTTCATAACTAAAAAAAATTTTTTTTTCAATTTCAAAAAAGAAAAAAAACTGAAAAAGAGGGCACCCCTTGGGACCAGCTGGGCCTAAGCTTTAGGATGAATCTAATGATCCACTGTCATTATACTTGGATTTCCCCTAAATCTTTGGACTGTTTCAGGTTTACTGCCTGAACAATTTTCCCTTCCTCCAAAGTGAATGAATCATTTCTCTTCTCATCTCCTGCCAAACATTTCAAATCATGCCTCCGTTTTTGTGGATAAGTGCCTAAATTGAACTCACTATGATGAAAAAGCAACCCGTGGAAAACACAATTTTCATTCTCGTTTACAAGCCTCTTGTCATAAGGTTTTGGGGAGAAGCTGTGGGCATGTCCCAGCTGGATGCTTTTGATGAAAATCCCTTGTCAACACCGAAGCGCTGTAGTAGGTAGGATTGCACAGAGCAGCAGGATTAAAGGCCCTGATTCATTTCCCCGAAACGTCCTAACAAATCAGGCATTTGCTGATAGCGAATATTTTAACCACAGGGAAGGCATTCCAGATAAAATAATGAGCTTCTGCTGCCACCTGGTGGAATTCTCACCTTTAATCATTGTTAATTAAAGGGTCACTTGCCAGAGAACACTGTAGAGTAGTTGTGGTTTTGGAAGTGAGTTCCTTGTACCAGAAGCATTGGCATTATCTGGTCACTTACTACTGATGGATATTTGTTAGTTACTTTGTATCCTAGTTTCCTTAGTTATGAAATAAACATAAGATATTTAACTCATAAGGTTGTGAAGATTTAGACAGAAAATGTAGATAATATGAACAGTAATAACTAACAATATAAGGGACCTAGTATTAAATTTAACAAAAGATGAGCAATTACTAAAAAGTATGGAATTTCATTGAAAGATATTTGATACTGACTAAATATTGTTAGACTATCCCAGGCCAATGGGATTAAGATGTGCATTCGAACAGGAGTTCCAGGTTATTTGTGCAGACAGTAAAGTTTGAGAGGTCCTGTTCTTGATGTGTTCTCTAAGGAGAAAGACGCATATTATTAATGTCCTTGTTATGTGCCTTTGAACACCCTTAAGTTGTCTTATGAAAAGATACGTCAAGAGTGGCCAGTTAGCTCAGTTGGTTAGAGTGCGGTGCTAATAAAAGATGCTGTCATTGAAGACAATCATCACAAGGTAGAGCACGGACTGGAGGTTAAGAATAGCGGATTTGGGGTCAGACAGGACTTGTTTTGTATCTCATCCTCACCGCTGACTACTGGTGCCATGTAGCAAATTACTTAACCTTTCTGAACCCCAGTTTCTTCAGTTATAAAATGGACATGAAAATATCTGAGTCATAGGGTTGTGAGGGCTTACAGAGAAAATGTAGATAATGTAAATACTATTAATAAAAACATAAGGTGCCTGGTATTAAATCTAACAAAAGATGTGCAAACATGAGAAAGTATGAAATTTCATTGAAGGACATTTGACAATACGTCAATGAAAGGAGAGATGAGACTATGTTTAAGGACAGGAAGCTCAATATTGTAGAGCTGCCAGACATCCTCAAGTCAATATTTTCTAATACAATTCAAATTACAACCTCAGCTGGGTTTTTTGTTGAACTTGACAAGCTGATTTTAAAACTTGAATGGAAGAAAAGAGCTAAGGATAGTTTAGACAATTTTGAAAGGGAAAAGCAAGATGGGGAGGGTCACTCCACTAGATACCAAGACTTACTGTTAAACTACAGTCGATGGGGCGGTGTGCTGTTGACACAGCAATGGACAACAACTGACCAGTGGAACAGAGTAGGGAGTTCAGAAAGAGACCCACATGTATTTGGGAATTTGATATATGACAGCAGTGGCATTAAAAATCAATAGAAAGCTACATGGGCAAATTGATAAATGGTTTTATAATAATTGATTATCCATAGTGAAAAATCAAATATACTGGATACTTACATATATGTGTGTATATGTGCATCTATATGTATACAGATATTTAAATCTTTTTAAAATACCATATACACAAATAAATTATTTCCAAGTTGATGAAGGATCTAAAGATATAAAGCAAAACTAGAAGAATTTTGAAGAAAATGCAGACGAATTTTTTATGATCTCAGTGTAAAGAAGAACACATCAACAACATTCAGTAAACCAAAATTATACAGTGAAAGATTTTGAAACATTTTATTAGATTACATTTAAAACTTAAGCCCATGAAAAGACACCATAAACAAACAAAATGAAAGGACCAGGCACAGACGAGAAGAAGACATTTTGGCACATAATTGATAAAGAATTCATATAAAAATATATAAAGTGCCCCAACAAATGAAGAAGAAAAAGGCATTTTTCTTATCAACAGAAAAATGGACAAAAGACATACATACGTTCTTTACAAAAGTGAAATTTTCAGTGGCCAATAGACATGCGAAAATATGCTCAACCTCAGCACTTAACAGTGAAATGTAAATTTAAAAATAAGATACTGTTATTTTTTACAACCACCAGCTTGAATCTGATGATAGCAAAAAACTCTCCTTGACTCTTGGTGGCAGATGAAAATCAGCCTAGCGCCCCTGGAGGACAATTTGGCACGACCTCGTGAAGTTAGCAACACATCTTTTTTTTTTTTTGAGACAGAGTCTCACTGTGTTACCTGGGCTAGAGTGAGTGCCCTGGCATCAGCCTAGCTCACAGCAACCTCAGACTCCTGGGCTCAAGGGATCCTTTTGTCTCAGCCTCCCGAGTAGCTGGGACTACAGGCATGTGCCACCATGCCCGGCTAATTTTTTTTATATATATATTTCTAGTTGGCCAATTAATTTCTTTCTATTTTTAGTAGAGACGAGGTCTCACTCTTTCTCAGGCTGGTTTTGAACTCCTGACCTTGAGTGATCCGCCCACCTCGGCCTCCCAGAGTGCTGGGATTACAGGCGTGAGCCACCGCGCCCCACCAACAACGCATCTAGTAAAGCCAACAATCTCATTCCTTGTGCATACGTCGTGGAAATGCTTCAGCGCATGTACCCGAGGAAGTATTTATAAGAAATATATTGAATCTCTTCTTATAAAAATTGGAAACAACCTAAAAATAAAAGTCCATTAATACAGCAGAATGGGTGAATACATTTTCTTGTAGCACTGACTACTATACAGCAGGTAAAATGAAT
>CAUYRT010091345.1:0-23011 GCA_963574885.1 Lepilemur ruficaudatus | reverse complement strand
AGCGAGACTCCATCTCTACAAAAAGTAGAAAAAATTAGCCAGGCATGGTGGCAGGTGCCCGTAGTCTCAGCTATTTGGGAGCCTAAGGCAGGAGAATCGCTTGAGCCCAGGAGTTTTAGGTTACAGTGAACTGTGATGATGCCACTGCACTCAAGCCAGGTGACAGAGGGAGCCTCTGTCTCCAAAAAAAAAAAAAAAAAAAATCCCTTCTGCTTACCCATTTTATGAAGGGGAGGATGCTGGGATCACTCATTGAGGAAGGGCCAGAACAACCATATTTAAGGTGGTACTTATTTAAGCATTTGTAAAGGTAATTTTAAAATTATACTGCATTTGTACCCTGCCAACAGACTGGAACACAATTTAAGCGTCATCCCTCCTTTTCTTTTTTTTTTTTTTGAGACAGAGTCTCACTTTGTTGTCCGGGCTAGAGTGCTGTGGCGTCCCTAGCTCACAGCAACCTCAAACTCCTGGGCTCAAGCCATCCTCCTGCCTCAGCCTCCCAAGTAGCTGGGACTACAGGCATGCGCCACCATGCCTGGCTAATTTTTCTATGTATTTTTAGTTGGCCAATTAATTTCTTACTATTTTTAGTAGAGACGGGGTCTCGCTCTTGCTCAGGCTGGTTTACTCCTGACCTTGAGCGATCCACCCACCTTGGCCTCCCAGAGTGCTAGCATTACAGGCATGAGCCACCGGCCCGGCCCATCCCTCCTTTTTATAGAGGGGGTACCTGGGGCTCAGAGAAGTCAACAAACTTGCCTAAGGATCTGGAGCCCCGTGGCCCTGCCGCCTGCTCTAGAGCCTGCCTCAGACACTACCACATGCCACTTCCCACTCCCATCCCACTCTTCCATTGCAACTCAGTACACCTTCAGTCTCACCCCAGAGAAACCTCACAGGAGGGAAAGGCTGCTCGGATGTGCTGGAGAGCAGTTGGACAGATGTAAATGTGGGGACCTGGCCCCTGTGGACAGAGCACACTTAGCACTTTGCAGGCCCTGGGGGAGAAATACAAATGTAGGCTCACATGCTGTGAATGTAAATATCGAAAGGTTGGAGCGGGTAGGAATTGGCCTACTATCTGCACCCTCTCACCACCTCAAGCTTCAACCTGCACCACAAGGCCTTGCATGTGCACGTGGATACCCAGCTCTGGCCAAAGCCCCTGCAAACACCCATCTGCCCCCTACTTCCCCTTCCAGCTTAGGGGTGCTCACAAGCTGCTATGCAGCTCGTCCTTTGAAGAAGTGACCCAGGCAAGGGTTCTCCACAGAGCAGGGGCCTATGGATGGGGAATTCCAGGGCCTTGTGCAACTGGAGCGTGGTCTGAAAGGGGGGTGGCACAGGTTGTGGGTGAGCACACCCACTCAGCCATGGGCTATTCCCCTGAGGGAGTGAGCAGCTGAAGGAGGGTGGAGTGGAGCCATCTAAAGCAGGGGCACAGCCCAGGTCTAAGGCAGTACAACCTAGGGCAATGGAGGACTGGGAGAGATGGGAGGATGACAAAAATACATTTCTGCCCAGCCACAGAATGGCTGTAACAGCCTATGCTCTTGGCCACTTGCTACATCCCAGGTGCTATTTTATGGGCTTCATATATATCGGCTCTTTAAATCCTCACAAGCATCCTAAGAGGCAAGTTATTATTACTGTCTGTATCTTGGAGATCAGGCAACTAATAAATTATAAGGTACTTACCCAGCCTCACACAGATGGTGTCAGGATCTTAACCTGGGCAGTCTGACTCAAGTCCACATTCTAAACTAATATAATAAAAAAAGATAAGAATGATAATAAAAGGTATGCCAGGAAATTGTTAACCAAAAGAAAGCAGGCCCAACATTACTAATATAAGACAAGATAGAATTGGAAAAGGAAAGCTTTGAAAAGGCCAGTGAAATATTTCACTTTTTGTCAAGTGGCAGACTTCATCAAGAAGAAATAACACAAACCTTTCTCTACCTAATAACATAGCTTCAAAATAAAAACCGAAGGCAGACTGAAGAGAACATCAGATAGAGAAAATTTTAAAGCTGGGTGTAGTGGCTCATGTCTGTAATCCTAGCACTCTGGGAGGCAGAGGCGGGAGGATTGCTTGAGGTCAGGAGTTGGACAACAGCCTGAGCAAGAGTGAGACCCTGTCTTTACAAAAAATAGAAAAATGAGCTGGGTGTGGTGGCGTGCGAGCCTGTAGTCCCAGGTACTCGGGAAGCTGAGGCAGAAGGATGGCCTGAGCCAAGGAGTTTGAGGTTGCTGTGAGCTATGATGACGCCACTGCACTGCACTCTTCCCAGGATGACAAAGGGAGACAGTCTCCAAGAAAAAAAAAAAAGAGAAAACTTTAAAGGAATAGAAGACATAAATAATATATCCCCTGAAGCTCACCTAATTAGTGAAAGATCAAGTGTTTTACTGTTTTGTATTGTGTGGATTTTCACATCATGTGCACATACATTTTAAAAGAAAAGTGCCTCCACTTAAAAACGGTAAGAACCAACAGATACTTCTCAATTTTTAGCTGTTAACACTCTTTTGCATCTCAGTTGGGCCTTAAAAGTGAGATTGAGCCAAAAGAAGACTTGTTCTTTCCAAGCACAACCAGATGTGTCCACACCCTCCTGAATCCAAATAAAACGTAAAATTATTTTTCTCTTTGTGTGCACACCACAGATAACGTATCTTTTCGGCATGTCTTTCCACACATTAGACAGATTGTTTATCAGGGTTTGGAAAGGAAGGAAACTACTTGAATGAGAGTTTCCTGCCCCTCCAAGTGGCTGAGTTATTTTCTCGCGTTTCCAGCACAGTCTGTCAGGAGCTGTAGCACCCCAAGGGCGTGTGTAAGTGGTGGTGCGGTGCGGGGGACGGAGCGGGGGGAGGAGTGGATTTCCAAGGGAATATTCAGCCGGCTTAACTTCATCTCCTGCCACCCTCCATTTCACTAAGCCCCAGCATCGCTCATTCTTGCCTCGGAGGCTTTGCCATTGCCATCCTCACCTCCTGGAATGCTCGCCAGGCTGACCTCTCACTCAGCTGTGTCCTGGCTAAAATTCAGGTCCACTGTCACCCGTTCCGAGGCCTCGCTGGGGCATCCCATTTACCTTCCAAGTTACTGCTTGCCGTATCATCCTGTTGTGTATTCTCTTCTCATGCACTTACCAAGATGTGAAATTCTTACCCATTTGTTCATTCCATGTCTCCCTCTAAAACAGAAGCTCCATGAGGAGCGGGAAGGTCTCTTCCGTCTGAGACACCGTGTGCGTGACTTTGGACAGTTAGTTCAACGTTTAAGACCTACTTCGTGCCAAGGCCTGACATCCAGATAGGTACCCACCAGCAGCCACTCACTGAATCTGAGTTCCTCTCAGCAAAATGGGCATTGCGAAGCCGCTGGGAATGGTCCGAGCCAAAGGACATTGTCACTTACGTCAGCGCAAAAACAGAGCGGGGTTCCGATTGGCCCTTGGAGCCTGGGTGGGGCCAGGGCCTTCCTGGCCCCGCCTCCTGCCTCTGTCCCGCTCGCGCATGCGCTCCGGCCGCTGCCTCGCAGCCGCGCCATTTTGCCGGGGTTTGAATGTGAGGCGGAGCGGCGGCAGGAGCGGGCAGTGCCGGCTACAGTCCGCGGCTGGGAGTCTCTCCTCCGTTCCCGTATCCCCACGAGGTGAGGCGCGGGGCGTTCACGGCCTAGCAGGGTTGCTCTTGCGGTCCCGCTGATGAAGGGATGAGGCCCTCCCGGCACTTCCGAGCGCTAGGAAGCGAGGACCGCGCTTCTGGGAGAGGGCGGCGTGTGGGCCTGTGCCTCGGGCGGTGCACTCAGGCAAGGTCTTCGCCTCCGTACACCGGCTTTGGCGCACCCCGTGGCGTCCTGGGTCTTCGGCCCAGGCCTGGCGGCCCCGGGGCCTGTGATGGGCGAGGGCGGCAGAGACGCGGCCTAACTCGCGCGGCGTGAGCACCCGCCCCTTCCCCTCCAGCGCCGCGCTGATTGGCTGCGCCGCTGCCTCACGCTCGGGACGGCCGCTCCTCATTGGTGGCGCCCACGCGTCGGTTCTCGGCGCCCAGGGCAGCCCGCAGCGTGAGCAGGGTGTGCTGCTGCGGGGCCTGTCCCGGCGGGTTGCGAGCTGTGTGCGGCTGCCCGCTCCCTCGCGATCGTCTCTTTCCCCGGACGCTGGTGAAGCCCCTGAACTCAAACTTCCCTAACCTCTCTCTGCTTCAGTCTCCCTGATTGTAAAATGGGCACCGTGATCTCACTTTGCTGAATTATGAGGGTTAGATTCTAGTCCGTGCATCTGAGATGTAATAAATGCCCAGTAACATGGGAGTTCCCCTGTTTTTGAGGAAACGCTAAGCTGTGGTGTTTCAGAGCATGGGCTTTGGAGTGAGATCACCTGGGTTCATTCTAAGAGTGTAATTTAGGATTGGTCACGTAATCTCTCCGAGCCTCTATTTCCTTAGCTGCAAAATAGGGTTAATAATGTAATCTACCTCGTAGAGTGGCTTTGAGGATCCATTAAGTGATTTACAGAGGTTCCACCTGAGCTGACCGTTGTCCACACATCTTTCTCTTCCTTAGACACCTTACCTATATTTTCCTGACTTTTTTTTCCCCCCTTAAATATTTCAGTCTCATTTGTACTGTAAACCATTTGCACTTGTCTTTTGTTTGCTTGGAAATTACTAACATCAGATTCTTGCAAGACTGGCTCCCTGCAAGTTTTCCTCACTTTAGGCCTCCCCTGTCCTCACTAAGGACATTTTTCCCTCTTCACCAACATCAGCTAATTTGATTTACTTCATAGCATCTACAGTTATTCATTGTTTATTTGTTTATTGCCTTTCTTAGCCCTTAGGATGTAAGCTCTTTGAGGGCAAGGACCTTGCCCATCCTGACTTCTGTATCCCTGGTGGTCCACCAGGAGTGCCACACACATGCGCTTGCCTCATGGTGATGCACAAGTACTCTGGCTTGGAGGCACAGAAGAGGATTCCACCTTGGGCTCTTTAGCCTTTGTCTGTGTCCTTTTTTTTTTTTTTTTTTAAGAGACTGCCTCTCTGTTGCCCAGGCTAGAGTGCAGTGGCCCAGTCACAGCTCACTGTAACCTGTAATCTTGAGTTCCTGGGCTCACCCAGTCCTCCTGCCTCAGCCTCCCAAGTAGCTGGAACTACAGGTGTGCACCACCACACCCATTATTTTTATAGAGACAGGGTCTAGCTGTGTTGCTGCGGCTGGTCTTGAACTCCTGGCCCAAGTAATTCTCCTATCTCAGCCTCCCAAAGTGCTAAGATTACAGGTATGAACCACTGTGCTGGCAACACTTTATCTTTCACTTCTTTCCATCAATGCAAGGGAGTTCTCTGTTGCCTTCTTGTTACTTTGATTTCTGCTAGTTGAGGTCTGAGACAGGAAAACCATTTTCTTTACAGGATTGCATGGATGTGAGAACAGTGCTCTAGTTTTGAAGCTAATTTGTTTCTTTATTCATTAAACAACATTGAGCATCCAGTTGGACTCTGGGAATATAGTGAAGAAACAAAAATGGATAAGGTTCCTTCCCTTGAGGAGCATGTATTCCAGTGGGTGAAAGAAACAAGAACACAAATAAATTAATTAGATAATTTCAGATAGTGACAAGTGATAAAATGATGTGACAGGCAAAGATTACTTCTCCGAGGAGGTGACATTTGTGCAGAAACCAGCCGTGAAAAGGTGAGGGGACAGAACATTCCAGGCAGAGGAAATAGTGCAAAGGCTCAAAGACAGGAACAGGCTTGAAATGCTGAAATATTTGAGGAACATTCAGGTTCCTAAACTGCTGTGTGAAGAAGGGAGAATTATCCAGGGACCAGATCCTATAGGACTTCGTAGGCAATATAAGGAGTTTGGATTTGATTCTTAGTGTTGTATTGGTGTCATTAGAAAGCAGAGGGTGGTGTGAGGTGTTGGGGTAGGTTCTTGATGTGTGGGTGCCACATAGTTTTCATTCATTGGATTTCTTTCCCTGAGATGTAAGGCCTCAGGAATGGTTCTCTGATGTGGAGGAAATGTCTAAGAAAAAGACACACATCCTGGATCAGCTTATGTTACAGATGTCTGTGAGATGGCCTTGGAAATCTTCATCTATAACTGAGGGCCTGTGGGAAGAGGCTACACTTATGTCCAGCCATTTTATTTAACAAGAACTTGGAATTTAGATAAGTCTATTATAATTGATGTATTGTGGTATATGTTTTTTATTTTTTAATTGTGTTTTGGTAGAGAACTATCCCAAAGGTAGTTCTATGGACAAAGTAAAATATCATCCCTTCATTTAAAGGCAATAAAATGAGTTTTTCATTTCTAGTTTGAGTCTTTTTATATCAGTAACACTTTTTGTGTATTATGTATTGCTAATATTCTAAAGTGTCAAAGCACCTTCACGTGTGGGCAAACAAGATAACAATTAGACCTTGATCTTGCTGATAATTTTGAATGCCTATGGAATGTTCTCTAAAATTCCCAGATTTGTTACACTTTCTCAAATCAGGGCTAAGTTTACAGTTTGTTGTTGTTGTTGTTGTTTTGGTTTTCTTTGTTTTTTTGAGATAGGGTCTCACTCTGTTGCCTAGGATAGAGTACAGTGGCATCATCATAGCTCTCTGCAATCTCACAACTCCTGGGCTCAAGCAGTCCTCCCTGCCTCAGCCTTGGGAGTACCTGGGACTACAGGTGTGTGCCACCACACGGGCTTATTTTTTTTAAAAAAAATTTGTTGTGGAGATGGGGGCAGGGGTCTCACTGTTTCCCAGGCTGGGCTCAAACTCCTGGCCTCAGGTAATCCTCCTGCCTCAGCTTCCCAAAGTCCTAGGATTACAGACATGAGTCACTGTGCATGGCCACAATTTGGTTTTATAGACTTTATCACTAAGGAGATTTAAAAAGGATTTGTTAACAAATATTTAGTTCCTTAACTGATTTTAAGATTCTAGAGTCTGTGTAGTATTTTAACTTTCAGGGATTATAGCATGCATATTTATATAACCCCTCACTTTTTAACTTAAAAACAGACCTGCCCTAGCATCTCAACTTTGTCTTTTCATTCTACTGTGTGGTTTTAGAATCAGTTGTTCCCCACCTCTTTTCTGTTTGTCACAGTCAATTCACCAGAATAAATATGAAGAATGATAATGCTTTTGAGAGAAAAATCAATCAAGGGTGTCTAGCTTTTTTAAATAGTACAACAGATATGTAGTAGGTGCTCATCACAGTTGTAAGGTTCCAAGGAGATAGCAGTGAACAAAACAGTAAGTCCCTGCCCTCATGGAACTTATGATCTAATAGAGGAAGAAGCACAGTAAATAAGAAATCAATATGCCTGATAAAATTTATTTGGAAAATAAAGTAGAGTGAAGCAATGGAGAGTGACTGAGGTGGCTGCTCTTTTAGTCCAGGAAGGGATCTCTGAAAAGAGGTGACGTTTGAAAAGAGACTGAATGAAGTGTGCAATGAATGATGTGGCTTTTCAGGGGTAGAGCTCTCCAGGCAGAGGGAACACTGAGTGCAAAGCCCTGAAACAAAAGTATAAGCACTGTCATGTATGAACAATAATATGAGACCAATCTCAAAATTCACGTCTTTCTTGAAGCACTTTTGAATGAATAGAAATTATGGCAGTTAAGTTGGTCATTTGTTTGATAGATGTGACTCAGTTCCTATTTTATTTTGGGTCTGCTAACTGATCCTCAAAGGATAGTCTCCAGTCTTGACTGAAAACTCATGTTTTAGCTGGGTAGCTGACATGTTGTTTCATCCATTAGTTCATGCAACAAATGCTTACTGAATATCTACTGTGTGCCAGGCAATGTTGAAGGTCCTGGGCAAACATAAAAAGACAGATTTCCCTCTGGAGCTTGCATTCTAATGTGCAAGAAACAATAAATACGTAAAAGATGACTTCAAGTGAAGATAATTCGTAACACAGTAAATGGATTTGGTGTAGATGACAGTCTTGGAAGGCCCTTTTGAGGAGTGGACAGCAGGCTGAAAGCTGACTGGTACCCACTAACAAGTTAGAGGAAGAGTATTATTACAGTTAGGGAGAACTGTCAAGGCTGGTTCAAGAAACAGAGAGAAGGCTTTTGCAACATAGCAAGAGCCAGGAAGAGGAGGCAGATGAGGTTGACAGGTGCCAGACTGAATAGACTCTTGGCCGTGGTACAGAGTTTGGATTTTTAATACAAGTAATTATGGGGGATCTAAGGAATTTTGGTTGAGAAATATACACATGCTGGAAAAACATAATGAAGAAAGTTAGTGAAATGCACATTTATTGAGAAGTATATTTAAAAACTCAACAAAATAAGCCAGGCATGGAGGCTTGCACCTGTATTCTGAGCTAATCAGGAGGCTGAGGAAGGAGGATCACTTGAGCCCAGGAGTTTGAGGTTGCAGTGAGCTGTGATGATGTCTGGACAACATAATGAAACCCTGTCTCTAAAAAAAAGAACTCCAAAATAGATCCAATTAATCTGTGTAAAACATCCCCCTCACTGCCCAGTTTCTAACATGCTGCCTTGCATGAATCTCCAAATGTAGAATAAATTTACATGTGGCAAAGAAAGGCCAATTTTTTTAAGCTCAGATACACTGGTGTAAATAATTTTGCTTGCAACAGCAAACTTTCATGATTTCATAACAGATTCAGCATTTTAACACAGAGAAATAGAATGGGAAAATGAATTAACTCAATCACTGCTTTCCAAGTAACAGGGGAAACACTGGATTAAATGATGTCACCTGGTAACTTCATGAGTTTCTGAAGCCTTTAAAGTGCTTCATATTTTGAATCTCCTAAGTGGGTCAGAATGTAATACAGCTTTTTCCAAACTTTTGACATAAAAAAACCAGAAAGGGTCGCCTCTCAATAGATTTTATGTGTGGTTGAGTAGGACTTGATGTTCACGCATGTGGAATGGGATGCCCTGGATCAGAGGGGGTGAATAGGTAGGTGGTGGAGTCTACTGAATCAATCAGAATATTCACTTACCTTGTGATGAACATGTTTTCTAATTAAGAGAAAGGGATGCAGTAAGGAGACTACAGGTCATGGTTTCTCACTGTTGAGAAATACCCTGCATAAGCACAGCATTAGATAGAGCCCTTTTCTATCTTTCTGTGGTTTTTTTTGCTCTTTTTTTTTTAAGTATTGGGATGAGAGTTTCCTCACTCCCCCATTCTTTGGATTGTTATTGTTCAAAATCTCAGAGTCTTCTTGGATACTTCCTCTGCTTGGCTCTCTGTTGTGTTCTGAGTGCTTCCACTCTAGTTCAGTCCTCTATCATTATTTCCACACTAATAGAGGAGGGTAGAGCTATTTGAATCTGATCTTCATTTATTACCTATGTGTGACTTGGGGCAAGTTATTAATAGTTGACCTCTCAGAATCCTGTTCCTTGTATGTAAAATGGTGTGTGAAATAAATAATATGAAGTATATAAAACATGCAGCATTATATGCCTGGTTCATACATGCGACCCCTCCCCCATTTAAGAAAAACTGTCCCAACAATTCTGTTCTCTTCTTCAACTCCATTCTGCAAACCATTAGCAGTCCAAAGCTCCTAAACTCCACTTTCATTCAATTTTTACCCACTTCAGAAAACCTTCAGTGGCTTCCTATTGTACATTAGATCATGAAACTCTTCAGTCAAGTTTTGAGGAACCTATGAGATGTGGTCTTAGTCTCCTGGTCCTCTTCTCTTCCCATCTGTTACTGTGTTCACACTGTTTCCTTTGTGAGGTGGGTCCGCATCCTACTTTGCCTATCCAAATCTGCATATTCTTCAAGGTTCAGCTCAAGAGTCACAGTGCCTGGAAGATGTTGGATGGCCACATACTCCAGTGACTCCCTTCTTAACGTCTTAGCAGTCAAGGTCCTGTCTGTGTGATTCATTTGGCACTTCTACTCTAGCGGACAAATGTCCTTCAGAATTCCAGCGTTTTTTTCAGATGCACATACTATGGATTACTCAGTGTGCCCAGCGGGGCCTAGGGTAGTACCCTGCAATTGAACATACTAATATTTCTTTAGTGAAAAAAATTTACATACTGACAGAAATAAAAACTGTATTTATAGCCTCCAGCAGTTAAAGCCAAATTTTCCTGCCAAATGCGTTTGCCACAAACTTGTAAAGAAGAAAATTTTTTTTTTTTCAGTTTGACATTTGGATTTCAAGACTACGGGAAAGGGATTATAGGCCTGCACTTGAGTTGTGCGTTGTTTTCCCAGCTAGTGTGGATGCTCCTTTGAGGGCAAGAACTTGATTGCCTATTGTCATAGACTTTTTTTTTTTTTTTTTTGAGACAGGGTCTCACTCTGTTGCCCAGGCTAGAGTGCCGTGGCATCAGCCTAGCTCACAGCAACCTCAAACTCCTAGGCTCAAGCAATCCTCCTGCCTCAGCCTCCCAGCTAGCTAGGATTACAGGCATGCGCCACCATGCCGGCTAATTTTTTTTTAGTTGTCCAGCTAATTTCTTTCTATTTTTTTAGTAGAGATGGGGTCTCACTCTTGCTCAGGCTAGTCTCAAACTCCTAAGCTCAAACAATCCGCCCGCCTCAGCCTCCCAGAGTGCTAGGATTACAGGCGTGAGCCATGGCGCCCCGCTTTGTCATAGACTTTTATTTTTTAATTTTTTTACGAGACAGGGTCTTGCTCTATCTCCCAGGCTAGAGTGCAGTGGTATCATCATGGCTCACTGCAGCCTCAAACTCGTAGGCTCAAGTGATCCTCCTGCCTCAGCCTCTCAAGTAGCTGGAACTATAGGCGTGCACCACAATGCCTGGCCAATTTTTCTATTTTTAGTAGAGACAGGGTCTTGCTCTTGCTCAGGCTGTTCTCAAACTCCTCAGCTCAAGCAATCCTTCAGCCTCAGCCCCCCAGAGTATTAGGCGTGAGCCACAGTGCCTGGCCTATTTTTATTCGTTTTTTTAGATACGAGGTCTTGCTGTGTTGCTGAGGCTGGTCTGGAACTCCAGGCCTCAAACAATCCCCCTACCTCAGCCTCCTGAGTTGCTGGTGTTAACCGATGTGTGAGCCACTGTGCCTGGCGAGACATTTCAAAAATATAGTAAGATTTTAATGCTTTCTGGCTGTAAATGTAATACATATTGGTAATTGTAGGATATTAGAAAAATAAGAAAATAAAAATCTCCTGTAGTCATCACTTAGATGTTACCACTGTTTACATTTTAGAGTGTATTTTTAGTTTTTTTCTATATATTTAAATATATGTATATTTTATGTTATGTAATTTGAATTATGGTATCCTTGACCTTTTTTCTACTTAGCTGTATTACATTTCGTAAAAATTATGCACTTAGTTTTTTCTTCTTTATAAAAGAAGCCTCAGGTTAATTTGATTGGTTTCCCAGCTACATGTAGCTGTTTGTCTAAAAACTGCCCAGTGGGATTTAAGCAGAAGTGCAGTTTTTTAAATAGTTTTATTGAAGTATAATTTGCATACCATAAGATTCATTCATTTTAAGTGTACTGTTCTTTTTGGGTTTTTTTTTTTTTCTTGAGACAGAGTCTCACTCTGTTGTCCGGGCTAGAGTGCCGTGGTGTCAGCCTAGCTCACAGCAGCCTCAAACTCCTGGGCTCAAGCAATCCTTCTGCCTCAGCCTCCCAAGTAGCTGGGACTACAGGCATGTGCCACCATGCCTGGCTAATATTTTCTATATATTTTTAGTTGGCCAATTAATTTCTTTGTATTTTTAGTAGAGATGGGGTCTCGCCCTTGCTCAGGCTGGTTTGGAACTCCTGACCTTGAGCGGTCCTCCTGTCTTGGCCTCCCAGAGTGCTAGGATTGCAGGCGTGAGCCACCAGGCCCAGCCCGTCAGATGTGAAATATTTACATAAATACCTAGGGTTAGGAAGCTGACACTTACTGTGAGCACCTGCTGTGTGTCATATACAGGGCCAGCATGTACACTTGTTTAATTTCATCCTCACACCAGCCCAGATGAGGTCAGCATCACTATTCTTCTTTTACAGGTGAGTAAACTGACACAGAAAAGGTTTAAATAATTTCCCCCAAAGACATCAGCATTTGATTCTAGGTCAGTGTGATTTCAAAGCAATCCTGCTTCATTTCATGGCTTCAAAAAGACACAGGAACAAGTGCTACTAGGAATCTTAAACTTGAGGTATGTGTATAAATGGGTCGGGGAGTCCTAGGGTAAGCAGGTTGCAACTGGAGTAAGTGAATGGTGCAGGACATGGCTGGGGAGGGAGAGTCTGTCCTGGGGAGAGAGCACCCGTTGGTGTGGCTGCAGGGTAGATGCTGAGGGTGACAATGCATGTGAGCAGGGAGACAGTGTGTGCACTGACAAAGGCTTGACCTTTCCTTGACTGATATTCCCTCCCAACCAAGGGTGCCTCTGTCCTCCCTTTACTTATAATATCCCCAATTTTTTTTTTTTTTTGAGACAGAGTCTCACTCGGTTGCCCGGGCTGTAGAGTGCCGTGGCATTAGCCTAGCTCACAGCAACCTCAAACTCTTGGGCTCAAGCAATCCTTCTGCCTCAGCCTCCCGAGTAGCTGGGACTACAGGCATGCGCCACCATGCCCGGCTGATTTTTTTTTTACATATATTTTTAGTTGGCCAATTAATTTCTTTCTATTTATAGTAGAGACGGGGTCTTGCTCTTGCTCAGGCTGGTTTCGAACTCCTGACCTTGAGCTATCCACCCGCCTCGGCCTCCCAGAGTGTTAGGATTACAGGCGTGAGCCACCGCGCCCGGCCATAATATCCCCAATTTTTCCCCATAGATATAGGAGAAGAAAAATCTTCTTGTTACTACTTCCAAGTTTTTAGAAAAATTTTCTTTCCAAGGATTTCTATTTTAAGAAAACCAAAGCTGAGAAAGTCTCACTAAAAAGAGAAAGGGCTTTCCCACTAGTTTCTGGATCACTGCTGTCATCATGAAGACATCTCCCAGTTTAAAAATCCACCCTTGACCCTCATGGCTTATCAAATAAAAATAAATGACTACTTAAAAATACATAAAATATCCCCAAAGATGCAAAAAGAAGTAAAAAACATGAATATAATGCTAATACAGAAAAAAATATAAAGTTATTAAATAGTTTCTAAAAGGGCATCAGGTTCCAATGAAGAAAAATTTCTAACATTCTAGGAACCAATAATTCATTCAGCAATTAAAAAATATAAAAATGGTGGCATGTTAATTATCTCAAAATGGATTATAGTAATAATGTTTGCTTAAAGGTGGTGTTGTGAGGATTAAATAACAAAATACATACAACATGCTTAGAATAGTGTATTGCACATAGTACACACACTGTGAACATTAGCTATGATTATTATTACTATTATTCAATTCACATTTAGAGGTAAATATGATTGTAATCCCAAACTAAACATAGACAATGAAAAGAATATTTTAGGCCAATTTTGTTCATAGACATAGATACAAATGCCACAGATTAAATATTTACAAATGAAGAAAACAATATTTTGAAAGAATTAGCTATTAACCTCAAAGAAATGTGTTAACCTAGTTGATCAAAAAATATCAAAATAATGTCATTAGATCCAGATAAGGCACCCAGATGAATTTATCATTGCCTTATAGATTAAAACTCTCAAAATATTAGAATTGTTTCTTTAATATAAACTGTGTATTTTAAAACGAGTCAATATTTTTATTGAAGAACACTTCAAAATTTTTCTTAAGAAGACATGAATGGCCTCTGTTATTCTTCATTTAACATTTCCCTAGAAATGCTGGTGATGTCTATCTGAAAATAAAAAAAGAAATAAAAACATAATATTTTGCAACAGATAATATTTATAACTAAACTATTAAAACAAATAAGGCAATTGTTAGAAATAGCTTAGCAAAGATACAAAATATAAATCACACAAATATGAATTAATTGCTTATGGATATACCAACAGAAAATAACAATTAAAAGAAGCAATGAAAAAGATGATTTTATTCCCACTAATGATGAAATTGAATATTTGAATTTGGATTCAACTTGAAACATAAAATATTTGTTCAAAGAAAGTTATAACAGATAAAGTTAAGGAATATATAAGTTATAAGTAGATTCTAATTGAAAGTCATACACATATTCAAATGACTATGCTTTGAACAAATTTACTTAATTTGTTAATTTGCTTAATAAATTAATAAATGTATACTATAGACCAGGGAATGTATTATGTACTTAAATGTTTGCTATTTAATTCTACTCCAAACTCTATAGATAAGAACTCTTATCTAACTAACAGAGGCTTATAGAGATTAAGTAAATGTGTAAAAATGTAAGGAATTTAATATTTTAGACCACATAGGAGGAAACAAATCAGATGAAAAAAGAAGATAATTGGTTCGAAGACCAATTTATTGAAATATCATTCTTAAATTTTTAAAAATTTGGAACACCAAATGTTCAACAAAACAGAAGGATATATTTGCAAAGTATGACATATCAATACAATGATCACTACATAGTAAAAATGACAGTGTATCAATTTCTAGATATTTGTCTATGATATAGATTTTAAAAGCAGAACAAAAGGTATCCTATACTACAGATGGAATTTGTGCCAGAATGTTTGTATTATACATACACCAACAAAAATAAGATGCTAATTTGGAGAGTGATGGGAACAGACTGAGATTTAATTTTCACTCGTTTATTCCTTGCTGAGCTGCTTACATTCTCATGATGTTGGCAATGAGGGAGGCCATTCAATAGTCACCTCCTCTGCTGCTGAGCCTGTCCTTAGTGCCACCAAACATTTTCTGAGGTCTCTTTCCATATTAAACATTAGAAGGGATTGGAATTGCCAGACAACAGAATTGCTGGAGAAGCCTCCATTGTAGGGAACAAGGGCAGGGACTGAGAGAGGTTGTCCATGAACCAAATCATGTGTGATTTAGGAAGTCTGCACTCTGCTAAAACAATGGGATTGGATCCCTGCCTAGATTCCAAGGTCCCCTACAGGTTTCAGGTTCTGCTTGTCTTGGGGAAGTAGAAGAAGAGGAGATGCCTTTTTGGCTGAGACAATTAGGGGATTTGGGGGAGGAGGGTCTCTTCCTGTACCCATATTGGCACTGACCTGTCCAGTTGTCTGATTTCTGCCCCTGCCCCTCCTGAATTGCTCCTCCTGTTTAAGGAGGGCAGAAAGCTCACAAGCAGCCTGAGGCTGGAGACACAAGCCTGGGCCCCATGGAAAGAAAAATGAGAAAGCAGTTGGGTAGATGACAGGGTGTGGCAGGTGGTGAGGAGAGCAGAGCCCCATTCCCTGATTCTTGGGCCAAGGAGAGGTGTGTGGACCTCACACTTGGATTATTTGCAGGGCTACTCTTGGGCTCTAGGGAGCAATCCCCATGGGCATAGTTAGAAATAAATATGCAGTAATTTCCTGGGGTCCTGCTGGGACCGTGTCTTCTGGGTTCCAGACTTACAATCTCCTTAGGGTTTTTCCACTGGAAAGTGATTGCCCTCAGTGGTTTAATTTTCTTCTTTTGTCTCCAGGGGCAATCTTCACAATTTCATACTTGTTCTCTTCAGTCCAGGGAATTTATCTTGTTGATTCTATCAGATCAGAACTCCAAAGTTCATGTTGATGACCTTCTTTTAAAATTGTAGTAAAACACACATAGCATAAAATTTATTATCTTTACCATTCTTCAGTGGACAGTCAGCACTGAATATACCACATTGTTGTGCAACCAATCTCCGCAACTCTTACCATCTCTCCAAACTGAAACCCTGGACCCATTAAAAAAGAACTCCCTATTCCTCGCTCCCCCAGTCCCTGGCAACCATCATTCTACATCTGTCCCTATGATTTGCATTCCTCTATGTACCTCATATAAAAGGAATCATACAGTATTTGTATTTTTGTAATTGGCTTCTTTTTTTAGCATATCGCCCTCAAGATTCAACTATGTTGTAGCATGTGTCGGAATCTCCTTCCTTTTTAAGACCAAATAACATTGCTTTGTATGAATATATCACATTTTGTTTATCCATTCATCTGTCCATGGACACTTGGGTTGTTTCCACATTTGGCTATTGTGAATAATGCTGCTATAAACATGGCTATAAAAATATCTCTTAGCAGTCCTACTTTCATTTTTTTTTAGGTATATACCCAGAAATAGAATTGCTGGATCCTATGATAATTCTATTCTTAATTTTTTGGAGAACCACCACACTTTTCCATAATGGTTGCACCATTTTACATTCCCACCAAGAGTGTACAAAGGTTCCAATCCCTACACATCTTTGCCAACACTTGTTATATTCTGGATTTCTTTGTTAAAATGGCTATCCTAACAAGTGTGAGATGTTATCTCATTGTGGGTTTTGATTTGCATTTTCCTAATGATGTGTGACGTTGAGTATTTTTTTCATGTGCTTTTTGGCCACTTATATATTCCAAAGAAGAAATTTCCGCTCAAGTTCTTTGCCCAATTTTAAGTCAAGTTGTTTGTTTGGTTTTTCTTGTTGTTGTTATTGAGCTATAGGAATTCTTAACATTAACTGCCATGTGAGTTGTATTTAACTCATGCTAGTTTTGAGCCCAGGGCCTTATGAATCATATGTAACTCACACGTCTCTTTACCTTGGGAGCACAGAAGCACACCGTGGCCTCAAGGGAAAAAATTTTTTTTCTAGTGTGGCAGTCAATGTATTGATTCTGGATGCTAACCCCTTATGAGATATGTGACTTGCAAATATTTTCTCACATGCTATAGATTGCTTTTATACTCTGTTGATTGTGTCCTTTGGTGCACAGCAGTTTTTAATTTTAATGCAGTCCAGATTATCTATATCTATCCAGATTATCTATATTTTCTTTTGTTGCCTGTCCATTTGCTGTCATATCCAAAAAATCATTGCCAAATACAATGTCATGAATATTTTCTCCTCTTTTCTTTTAAGAGTTTTATAGTTTTAGCTTACACTTGGTCTTTGATTCATTTTCAGTGAATATTTGTATTGAGTGTAACCTAAGGGTCCAATTTCATTCTTTTTCACGTGTGTATCAATTTTCCCAACACTGTTTGTTGAAAAGACTGTCCTTTACTGGTTGAATTCTCTTGGCACCCTTGTTGAGAATCATTTGACTCATATGTCAGGGTTTATTTCTGTAGTGTCTATTCTGTCCCATTGATCTGTATGTCTGTCCAGTATCACACTATTTTGATTACTATAGTTTTGTAGTAAGTTTTGAAGTCAGGAAGTGTAAGGCCTTCAGCTTAATTGTTGTTTTTTCAAGATTTTTTTTACTATTTGGGGTCCCTTGAGATTTCATATAAATTTTAGGGTGGATTTTTCTATTCCTGGAAAAAAAAACATTGGATTTTTTTATAGAAACTTTATTAAATTTATGGTTCATTATGGGTAGTATTGGCATCTTACTGAAATTTAAGTCTTCCAATTCATAAACATGAAATGTCTTTCCATTTATTGGTGTCTTCAATTTCTTTCAGCAATGTAGTGTACTTTTCATTATAAAAAAAAGTCCCTTCCCTTCTTGGTTAAGTTTATCCCTAAATATTTTATTCTTTTTTTTACTATTGTAAACGGAATGTCTTCTTAACTTCGTTTTTTTTTGTTGATGTTGTTGAGGATTTCGCATCAATATTCAACAGGAAAATTGGCCTCTAATTTTCTTGTAGTGTCTTTGTCTGCCTTTGGTATCACGGTAATGCTGCCCTCATAGAATGAGATTGGAAGTGTCCTCACCTCTTCAATTTTTTGGAAGAGTTGGAGGAGAATTGATGTTAATTATTCTTTAAATGTTTGGTAGAATTTACTAGTGACTCCATCTATCCTCCCATCTGGCTTTTTGCCAGATGGGAGGTTTTTGATCACTGATTCAATCTCTTTACTAGTTATAGGTCTGTTCAGATGATCTATTTTTTCATGATTTGGTCTTGGTAGGTTGTGTATTTTTAGAAGTTTGTTCATTTCACCTGGGCTATCCAATTTGTTGGTGGACAATTGTTCATGGTACTCTCTTATAATCCTTTTTATTTCTATAAAATTGATAGTCATATCCCTTCTTTCTTTTCGAAGTTTCATTATTTGAGTATTTTTTCTTCTTCTATCTAGTTAAAATGTGTCCATATTTTTTATCTTTTAAAGAGCTAACTCTTGGTTTCATTGATTTTCTGTATTGTTTTTCTAGTCTCAATTTTGTTTACCTTTGCCCTAATCTTTATCATTATCTTCCCTCTACTAGCTTTGAATTTAGTTTAGTCTTCCTTTTAGTTTCTTAAGCTATAAAGTTGGGTTGTAGACTTGAGATCCTACTTCTTTTTTAATGTAAATGTTTACAGTTATAAATTTTCTTCTTAGCACTGTTTTGCTGCATCCCATCAGCACTGGTATTCTTTTGTTTCATTTTAATTTGAACATATTCTCTAACTTTTCTTGTAATTTATTCTTTGACCCATTGATTGTTTATGAGTGTGTTGCTTGACTTCCATATATGTAGATTTTCCAGTTGTCCTTTACTGTTGACTTCTAGTTTTATTCCATTATAATTGGAAAAGATACTTTGCACGATTTTAATCTTTGTAAATTTATTAGGCCTTGATTTGTGGCCTGACGCGTGGTCTATCCTTTACAATGTTCCATATGCGCTTGAGAAAAAGGTGTATTGTGCTGTCACTGGGTGGAGAGTTCTGTATATGTCTGTTGGCTCAACTGGTCTAGAGTGTTGTTTATGTCCACTATTTTTTTTATTTATCTTCTGTCATGTTGTTCCATTTACTACTGAAAGTCGACTATTAAAGTTTCCTGGGAAAGGCAAGATGACGGATGAGAAACACCTCCAGCCAGAAAGTCTCTGCAAGGAGACATTTTAGATGAACAAGAAAAAAACAAACAGACAGACAAACATAGAACAGATGAGGGTCAGAAGGAAAAGTGTCTGAACCTACAGGAGACTCCATTGGAAGGGGTTACAGAGCAGAACTGGAAGGAGAAAGGCGTCGGCAAGGATTAAGCCCCCAGAGACTTGGAGACCAGTGAGAAGGGTAGCTGAAGCTGTTAAAATTTCCCTCCCATGCATCTCAGACTGCTGGTGGGCTTCTGAGTTGCTGGAGAGACCTGCTGACAGCAGCCCAGAGACTGCTGCTGCCAGTGAGCAGAAAGCCTCTTCCAGATAGGGTACCAGTCTCCCAGCTCCCTTAGGGTACCTCCTGCCCCACAGATTCAAGCCAGTCGGCAGGCACCATATTGCTTCTCTACCCTCCGGGTGTCTTTGTCTTCCCTGGGGGGCCTCAACTCCTCAAGATCTATCTTGCTCGTTCCCACACAGACATTTCCCAGCTCCAGCACAGACTGCAGGAGCCACAGGGGTCCAGTGGGTCCCAGGAGATCTGTGAGACTCCAGAGTCTGGTCATTCTGGGAGGAGTGCCTTCTGGAGAGACGGTCAAAGACTACTGGTGTGCAGTCCTTCCTCCGCCTAGTCCTTCTTTCTTCCCTTCCCTTCTCCTACCCGCAGCTGCCAAGAGAGACAATTTAGCCAACATTCAGAGGCATACACAGAGAATGGGGCTCAGACCTTTTTTGGGGGGCCCGGCAGTGGATGGAGGATGCTCAGACTGTGAGCTCCCTACCTGCTGGCCCTTCCTGATGCTACTTACCCGGTGACTCCAGCAGAGTGGGGCAAACCCCAAGGCAGAGGGACATTGATCCAGCTTGGGCACCCTATGGGTGACTTGGGACCAGCATTCTTTTCTCTGGTATAGTCAGGGATTGATCTCCAGAGCCTAGGGGATAGGCCTGACAGCCAGATCCAGTATACCGAGATCTCAATTGTATTGCCCAGGGGCACAGAAGGGATATTTGTGAATTAGTCTACAAAGGTACCTTCAGGGGCAGATCAGAGTGGGTTCTAGCTGCAGTGTGCTCAAGTGGCATCCCTCCTCCCATAGGAGGGCCATGTTCCCAGCTCAGGCTAGGATCCTGAGAAGGGAACCTCCTGGCCCACATCACAGTTGTTGGGGAGCTCAGCTGACTTGTGGTCCTGCCTGCTGGCAGAGGGCTGGAAGAAACTGTGGAATAGGGGAGGATGGAAAGGAGGAAGGCCTGCTCCAGACTGCCAGACTGCAGTTCTGAGATAGTCCCACTTCCACATGCATACTTTCTGGTTGAGTGGGGCCACTTCAGCCCCTCCCTGGCTTCTTTGCACAGAGGAAGGGAACAGACCTTTGACCCATGCAAAAAGCATTTGTGGAGCTTGAGGGCAGGCTTACCCAACCCAGCCCCATCCAGCCTTACTCTCCCACCTGCACCTCCTGAGGTACAGAATAAGGACACACCTGGAAGTCCCAGGCCCCACCCACCACCTGGGGCATTAGAGTGCCTCTCCAGAGGAATAGAGCTGGTCACAGGATCCAAAAACAACATTGCAGCATGCTCCTCCTGATAAGCCCTACCTACTGACAGGGAGGTCAATTTGCACGTCCTTTTACTGCATTCACTGATTCATCATACAGGGTGTGATTGATTCTCACCCACAAGCACCACCTACTGGCACAGAGACTAAACTGGACAGATCATTATCTAACCCAAAATCCAAAGGTAAGAGGCAACAGCTGCTCCAGAGGGGAAGGAATCAGTGAAAGAACTTGGGAAGTATGAAGAATCAAATTGAAAGGACACTCCAAAAGGGAACACCAGCTCTCTAGCAATAGATACCAACCAAACTCAGACCACTGAAATGACAGATGAAGAATTTGGAACATGGAATGTAAGAAAACTCAATGAAATACAAGAGAAAATGGATAACCAACACAGAGAAACCACAAAAAATCCAGGAAATCAAAGGAAAATTCACTAAAGAAATTGAAATATTAAATGAAAATCAAATAGACCTTCTGGAAATGAAGAAATTTTTTCAAGGAATTACAAAACACAGTGGAAAGCCTCAAGAATAGGGTAGATCAAGCAGAAGAAAGAATCTCTGGGATTTAAGATAACACCATTCAATTAAACAAGTCAGTCACAGAGATAAAGCAGGGAAATAAGAGAAAAGAGCAAATACTACCAGAAATGTGGGAATATATGAAGAAGCCTAACTTAAGAGTCATAGACATCCATGAGGGTGAAGAAAAATACACAGGGTTAGATAAACTACTTGAGGATATAATGGAGGAAAATTTCCCTGGACTTGCTAGAAATCTAGATATCCAGGTATACAAAATACCACCAATGAAAACTATAAAAATCTTCAGCACTCTGGGAGGCTGAGGCAGGAGTATCACTTGAGCTCAGGAGTTCAAGACCAGCCTGAGGAAGAGTGAGACCCCATCTCTAATTATGTCACTGCTAAAATTCTGCAGGCTCTGAGCCCACCAAGCCCCATCTGCCATCTTTTGCTGGAGAATCCTAGTGGATTCACTGACCATATATTCAGTGGTGGCAGCAATAAGGGACTTACATAGGCTGTTTTAGCTCCCAAATTTTCATCACACTCTCATTCTTTGATATGTCCAACTGATAGTGTCTCAAGTCAAAAGCTATAGAAATGTAGTTCTTCCCATTCCCCACAAGAGGACCACTGGGGGTCACTTCTTTATGGAATTGTGGGAACACAATGACATGTGCAGAACCAGAGACTATTTTCTGTACACACCCTCCTTCCCCACACACCTCCTTCCCTTCCAGCACTTTGTCTCCCTTGGTCCTGGACCACAATAGAGTTCAGGGCTCCAGGGACTGTGGCTGCCTCTCATCACAAACTTGGTACCTTGGTCCTGTGCTGATGCTGGGGATGGAGTAGGTCAGGGCAGCCTGGACAGAAGGGTCTGCTGACTGGGACAACTCAGCCAGTGCTTCTGCCTGGCATACCCAAGAAAGGCTTCGGCTCTGGAAGGTGATTAGAGACAGGTGGGAGTTGCCCCTACAGATACCAAATGTTTGTTCTATCTATTCAGGCAATCTGTGTCTTTTGATAGGGGAGTTTAACTCATATACTTTTTATTTCCCCATTTATTTATTTTTTCTTTATTGAAGTATACTTTACATATCATGCCTTTACTCCATTTTAAGTGTACAGTTAAGTGATTTTTAGTAAATTTACCAAGATGTACAGTTAATCATATAAATCAGTTTTAGAGGAATTCCTTCCCCCTATTGAGACCCCTAATTCCCTTCCTCAACTACTTTTCAAGCATGTCCCACCCCTCCACAGTGCCCACCACATCACTCAGACGTGGGTTTACCCCCATCCCCCAATCCCTAGTGAACAATATCACCATTTGAGCACCATAGTGTTAGTCAGTACCAATTTGATGGCAAGTACATGTGGGGTCCATTCTTCTGGTCTTGTGTCACTTCACTTTGAATAATGGGTTTAAGCTTAATCCAGGATAATATAAGCAGTGCTAACTCACTGTCGTTTCTTAAAATTGAGTAATATTCCATTGTAAACATATACCAAATTTTAATAATCCACTCATGAATTGACGGGCACTTGGGTTGTTTCCACCCTTTCAGACATCGGCCTAGGCAAAGAATTCTTGAAGAAAACTCCTCCAAAGCAATTAACGCAGCAACAAAAATAAACAAATGGGATCTGATCAAATTAAAAAGCTTCTGCACAGCCAAAGAAGCTATCACTAGAGCAAATAGACAACCTACAGAATGGAAGAAAATATTTGCTCTCTACAACTCCAACAAAGGTCTGGTAACAAGAATCTACCTCAAACTCAAAGGAATTAACAAGAAAAAATAAAAAAAAAACATTTATAAATGGGCAAAGGAGGTGAACAGAAACTTTTCCAAAGAAGACAGAATAATGGCCAGCAAACATATAAAAAAAAATGTTCAACATCTTTAATCATTAGAGAAATGCAAATCGAAACCACAATGAGATACCACCTAACCCCAGTGAGATTGGCCTCTATCAAAAAATTCCAAAACCTCACTTTTATTTCTGAGTTTAATGTTGTAATTACTGCTTTAC